>JAVQKC010005330.1:0-24814 GCA_036025475.1 Philypnodon macrostomus
AACACAATCTTGCAATACAAGATGGTACAATGTATTTATGTATATATTTCATTCATGTTATGTCATATCACATGTGTGTTGCCATGTAAATATGTAAATATGTATGAATGTTTTAGGACCCGAGGCCACTGTGTAAAACTCCAGTGTGTTGGTCATCTCTGTGCGGCAGGAGAGGACCAACACATGTGACATGAACTGGCTTTAAACTAAATGAACGTATTTATTAGATTATAAACTACAGCACTGTAAAATCCTTGTATGCACTTTAACCACATATGCACTTTATAAATAGGCACTTTAGATCATGTGTGAATGCAGAACTGTAATGACCTGATGAATGATGTTTGTTTTGTCCTGTCCTAAATGTTAAGAGACTATGAATGAAAATGATCTGTACGCTAACTTCGGTGCATTTACACAAGTATGTTGTACTGGTGTTTATTAATGTGCATTGTCCCTTTAAATAAATAAATAAATAAATAAAATCACAACATCAACAAAAAAACAACATGAACAAAAAAGGAACAGGAAGAAGAAAACAATCTTGTATTACCGGTCCCTTTTCATACAAATGGAAAATCATAATTAGAATGTGAATTTAATTAAGTTTCAGGGCTTTTATCTGGTGGTATTGTGATCAGATGGTATGAACCAGGTTATGGTCCCATGGCCATAGTGAGTTTGGGAGTTCCAACAGTCTATAACCCCCAACCAGATTACATGCACTAATGCACACAGATTGGTTTTGAACTTAAATTTATTTTTTTCTACATTAGTTTTGTTATATAGCTTTACTTCTACTTTCACTTAGTAATTGATGACTGGCAGAGGCAGCACTACTCTTCACTTTAAATGCACCACAAAGGTATTTTCCCATCAACCCAATAAAGATATTCAATTGCCTCCCAATATGGCAGGGACAAATGACCACCATTAGGGCTCAAAGCTCCCTGTTGCACTTTGGCCTGAGCTGTTCACAAAGTGATTACTCCACACATTTATCAGGATGGAGATGATAGACCCTCAAAGAAGTGCTGGCCACTCTCTAAAAAAGACTATTTTTTTTCTAATGAAACCACTCAAGCAATATTATAGCAATTTTACTCACCTCCAGGTATGACTGAATGGGCTTACACATACATTTAAACCGCTTAAAATGACAACTGAAAATAGCCCAGGATGCACATCTGCACAGTAGAAATACTAGGCCTGCTGTATATACTGTATAAAGTTATGGCGAACAATGGCTTGTTGTCATTAGTTCACAAATACGCACTATGCAACAGGTGACATTATTGCTAAATATTTATTTTAAAGGGAGAAGGCTGAAGTCGCGGCGGTGGTGCAGTGGGTAGCTGCTCGCCCTTCAACCGGAGGGTCGGTGGTTTGAGTCCCCGCCCGTGCACACACTGTCAGGTCCTCTCGGGGACTCACCACCCGCGAGAGGTACCATAAAGGGCTGGATCAGGCGGCGGTCGAAGGCGGGAGTTCCCCGCTTAGACTGCTGCCTCCGCGACCCGGTTTCGGACAAGTGGAAGAAGATGGATGGATGGAGAAGGCTGAAATCCACACAGATATCCCTTAAAGGTTCCTTTCAGGTTTTTTTCTTTGTCTCTAAGAAACTCTATATAAATAACACAATAAAATAAAATACAATTCCCAAAAGGCCACACGCAGAGTACTGCCAATATGAAGCAGGAATACTCTGCCAAAGCGTCAGTACAAGTGAGTACAGGCTTTGAGGCAGAGGTGCCACACATATTCTCCACGTCTATAAAAAGTTGTGGCTGTAGGAAGTGTAACAAATAAAGCCAAAGTAAAAAGGTCAATTAGAGTTCATCATCTGACTCCAGACAGCGGCTGTCTGCCAGACCGAGCAGCTTGGCGACAACCAATCCACTGGGATCTTCTTCCAGGGGCAGGTGGGATGATGTGCTTAGCCGGCCGTGGTTTCCACATATGCCATGTTAAACTGGAAAACAGCTTCCCAATAGTCTGCTATGGCTCTGTTTAAATACTGAATTGGACAATAACCCAGATGTTCATTTTCATGCACTGTGCACAATTAAACAGTCACAAATGTGCAACATTTTTATTTGAAGTAATCAATTTCATGAAATTATCTAAAGTTGATTTATCACTGTTCATAGAAACAATTACATTCTGTCAATTTGACCAATATTTTAGTGTCTTCTAATCTGCCTGCTAGGTCTGCTTTTGAGTCAAATGCCATTGCTAAATTGTGTTTCTTCATGCTACACTGGCTAATGCTCTCATCAAAGAGAATCCAACTGAAAAACATAAATGCAATACAGTACAGAAGCATAAATACCAATGTCTCATGAAGACAATAAATGTGACAAAATGTAGGAATAAATAAATCAAGGAAAAATAATGATAATGATCAAATCTATTGCATATTTGTGTAATATTAATCCTCTTTGGCATTTGACCTTCAGATCTAGCACACTGGTTGTCAAACTTTGGCCAGGCTTTAACCAGATCTAAACTGTGCAACAACCAACAAGCAACTACAGATTGTACAAGATCAATACAAACGTGTGACAAAACCAAGACTAATCAGTGGTCCGTAGATTCTATTCAAGCCTCCAACAACAGCAGGACTTTGAATTTTACTTAATTAAGACTTGAACTGAAAAACATTCATAAGTACCAAGGAGAAGTGCCCATGTACCACTGGTAGTACGCGTACCACAGTTTGAGAAGCTATGCAATGTTGTATGTTGTATGTACATATGCCCTCCCCACCTATGGCTGGAGCTTTTCAGGGAACCACAAAGAGAGCTGACTTTATGTTGCTGTTAAACTGTATTTTAAATTGATGTTGGTGATTCATTGCACAGAAGTACTCCTTCTGCATGGTAGAGATATTTACTCTGTACATCACTGAATCAAGTGTGTGGGCAGGAGCGGAGACTACACTGTGGGAGCTCTTCACTACATGTAAAGGTCAAAGGTGAAGTCTGTCGAGTGGTTTGGAGTGCAGCCACATGCGCGCTTGTATATTCATGGTTGGTTTGGTAGATGATGTAGATGCTTTTATCAGTAATAGTGCCATCTATCATTGGGCAGCGGTGGCTTCAAAGGTAATGCAAGTCGTCCACTATACCTCAAAGGAAGAAACAAAAAAATAGAGACCACTGAGGTGTGCTTGGGAGAGGAACCAGTCGGGTTAGTGTGAGTATTGAGTATTTTTTAAAGTTCTCATTAAAAAATAGTAAAAAAAAAGTCTCAAAGCTGCCGGTTCAATACCCACTCAACCAGTCCATAATGTTGTTGAGTCCTTTGGCTAGACACCCACCTGGTGTGTGTGTGTGGTGTGTTAGTGTTGGTGATGAGATTGTTGAAGGCATAATAAAGCTTTTTTAGCTCTGGCTTTCGGTGTGACTGTGTGAATGAATCATTATTATTACCATGGTTACCTGCATTTAACTTTTGGCCTGACATGTGGCTGCACAATATATCTTCAAATTATTGTCATGGCAATATTAGCAAATGCAAGATTCAATTGCAAAAAACTAAATATATTGTTATAATGCCATGGTTTTTCATCTGACAGATTCACACGTTCAAAAACATGAACTAAATATATTCAAAAGTCAAATTTGAATTATGATTTCATTCATTTAGTCCTACTTTGGCCTCATTTTATTCATCGTTTAGTCTAAAAGCAAAGATAGATTTAGTCTTAAAGGGATTGCAACGATTAAAAAATGAATTCTTCTCAATAGAACTCGCATTAATATATTGCAAACATATTTATATCGCAATATTAATTTTGGTTATTGAAATATTGGTCATTTTATGCAGCCCTAGTGTAAAAACTAAATTTGACACTTATTTATGCAACCCTAATAATGGGTACATCTTTTTGCATCAATGAGAAATGTTCACTGTACACCACATTATTTCATCATAAAGTAGTTCTCCCTCGACGATTGACCCTCAGCGTCTGGTTGTCGTCTTCTTCATCAACCCTAATGGAACATCTGTCTGCTGTTTCTCCAGCAGAGGCGGCACAGTTAATTGTATATAGATTACCCTACTAATTATGCCACTTTTCAGTCGCCCTCTTTGTTTTTGAGGCTTTTGAGAGAATATGAGTTTGTAATTTACCGTATGTATTTGTGTGGGTGTCATATACAATAATTACTATATTGACTTATCGTTCAACATATCAAAAATGAATGAAGATTTTTTTATATACTGACTTATTATTGTGGTTATTTTGCCCATGTTGATATGAATTTTAATTATTGATTGATACTGTACTGTAGATTAATTGCTGTATATGTTTTGATTGTGTTTGTATTTATTTATTGCGCTTCTGAAAAAAAAGGATTAGTAAGTTAGACAGAATAATAAGGTAACTGATATTGAAAGGATATAAACTGTTACTATTATTATGCTCTCGGGTCAATGTATGAGCGTATAACGGTCTACTCAATATTATCAAATATTTTCTGAGGCATTATATCATTATCGTGACCCCGTCTTTTTAAAGCATTTGACTGAAGAATTGTGTATATATATATATATATATATATATTTTATAATCAATTTTCCATCAGATCAGAGAGCAGTAGCCAGAAGGACCTTTTACTTGATTCCCCCCATTTTTCATTTCACTGGAAAAGCTTATGAGGATTCCCTTAAAGCTGAACTACCTGATTAAAAAAGACAGTCCTCCCACTGTCTCACACATGAAGCACACACTGCTTCGTATGTACACAATTATGAGAATAACAAACAGAGGTCTGGCTTTTAATGCGTTGATATGAAACATAAAAAAAATGCTGTAAAATGGTAAAAAAAAAAACATTATATTTTGAAATAAATCTCAAATTATTTCTGATAGATTCTAGTTCTTGATTAATAAAGGACGTATTGACCAATCAGAGTGCTCCTCTCCTGTGGAAGCGTGTGATTGGTTGAACATTTGCGTTCCTCGCTCTAAAACAAAAACCCTTATAATACAGCCCACAGAGGGTCTCAGAGTCTCATTTTTTTCTCAGAGGACTTCTATTATGCTGGAGTAATTATTTTTGCTCAAATACAATGGAAAAAAAATCCGGTAGTGCCGCTTTAAGACACGCTGAATGATTCTTTACTGATGATCTGTTACTATTTTAGCTGCTGTGCAAGAACAGACACATAAGGTCAATAAGTAGAAATAGAAAACAAGATAGTAGACGTAACAAAATGAGCAATTTTATACATTTGGACTGGTGGGCCAGAATGATGGACAGGACATGTTTATCTTAACTTCAAACAGTTTTCCTGCATCATTTGAGCAGCAGCAGCAATAATCAAGGGAACATGATGAAATATAGACTTCACTTGAAAACAAATACTTACCAAGAAATACCAAGAGAGAATAAAAAAGAACAACAACAAAAATGAGATAAAAGCAGTGGGAAGCAAACGCCAAACTTGACTTAAGCAGAGAGGGTTAATAACAACCGTGTGTTAAAGGTGGCCCGGCTGCCCTTGAGGGCATGGAAGTGGTGGATGTTTATGCTAAAGCCAAGAGGCACTGGGAGAATGCAAAGCTGTTCTGAGGTCAGTTCCAAAGGCATAAGCATGAGGTCTTTGCATTAAAAGGGCTGCCAAATCCCCAGGCCCAAGATCAGATCAAATTAAGAATGCACCAGCAGGAACTATACATGTGCGCCCTAGGCTCTGCTTTAGCATTCACTGAACAGTGAGAACAAGATGGAGGAAGGAAGAAAGGAACGAGCTGCTGAGAAAATGTAAAGGAAAATAAAAACAGTAGTGTGTATATAGGCCATACTAGAGGTTTAATACAGTTATTTATTCATTGTTTTACTTACCATGCAAACAAACATAGTTCCAATGCAAAGCTTGCAACAATGTGCTGCATATAGAATTTAATGACTTGTTTTTGAAATGCTATCTGTGATATCCAAAAGCAGCCGTATCTATGCCCGTTCCTCTCCAGACTGATGGGACAAAGTGGAAGATTAGATTAGATAAAACAAGCGTTTGAAGTTGAAGTACTCAAGAAACAAAACGCCCAGCCTAGCTCACAGAATTTCCCCACATGACATTAGCATCCTGTTACATAAATCACACTAAGATCCCAGGGTGGAAGTAATGACTCACAAAGTACCTGTATATACGAGTGACAGTAAAACTCTGGGTCCATCACACTGTAAGCCTCAAAACCAGACATATAGTAAGCAGCTTAATGTCACCACAGAACAGAGCCACAAACGGAGAGCATGATGGAGAATGAAGGAATGCATAGATGGACACAAAAAAGCGGGCCTGTGGTGACATGTCCCGGAATGGGCGCCTGACAGACACATAAAGCCAAATATATGGTTTGAGACAAGAGCGTGGGCGGTGGGAACAGACAGCAGTATTTCCAGGAGGATCAGTCCCTCATAATCCAGGTAACCCCACACAAATAATACATGAGACATCAAACAGAACCCACCCACCAAGCGAGCCTCCCACCTTTTGCTCACCAGCTATAGTGTTCACACCCCTGTCTGTCTGCCTGCCAGCCCGTCCCATCCAAAATCCTCTTTCATGTTACCAGTGTGGAGCAGCAAGCTTATCACAGTTGACAAATCCCCCATTTTCCGATGCGCTGCAAAAATAGAACAGAGAATTTATATACTTCCATTTTAGCGTGCGACACCAGAAAGTCTTGATTTGTTTGTACATGTTTTATTTGAGGTGTTGGTTTGGAGACAAGGAGCAATGAGTTTTTGCTCAATTTGGGCTGTATACGTGAGGTAAACACAAGGCTGGGACAAACAAAGTACGATAAAACAGCAGCATTTTATTAGGTACACTTCTCCGATTGCTTCACCAGTGAGAAAGATGCTTTTGAAGACAGGCTGGTTTGGAGTTTTTATGGACTCCTGTTATCTTGAGATTTTAATGCAAGGTTTAACAAGTATGATCAGAAAAAGAACAAAGATGTGAGCAACAATTGTCTGACTCTATATGATGTGAAGTGGGACTGAGGCGGATGCATATCTTCCAAAGCAGAGTGGTCAGATTGTTTATTTCTTTTATCTCACACATGGCCAATAATAGTAACCAACTTTTGCTCACCTCTAAGTGCACTACACCTTCTGGGCCCTCGTTAGGAGAGCTACAAAGACATAATTGAAAGCGGCAGGAAACTGGCTGAGCACAGCTGGAGGCTAAGACAAGGCGGGGGGTAATCAGAAGACAAAACAGTAAGTACAGAGGATGAAGAAGGTGCCTGCTGTTGACCTGTAAGTTTGAGCCCAAGCTGGTGTTCATGAGCCAGTGATAGAGGAGCCTAATGTTTTTGTCCCGGTTTCTCTGATTAAACACACATACAGCCCACACAAAGTTAGTGAGAGTTTTCTTCTTCCAAGTTGGCTGCTCTGGGCCGTAGGGGGGTCTCCTCTGCCCTCCTTACCCCTATCTCCTCTCCTCCTTCCCTCACAGCCCCAGAGCCAGGACCTTAATGAAGACGAATGCTAGGAATCAATTTGCAGCATCTTCCCTCCATCTGGCGGGGGCCCGTGTCTGTGCCTCAATTAGCACGGCAGCTGGGGGAGAGCTCCTCCAAAGCACCCCTATTACACACACCAGTGTCTTGCAGAGAAACACTTTAGAATGGCAAGAATGTGCTACTTACAGCCCAGTATTGAAAATATTCAGCTACTTATAATTCAAACAATTCAAATTCACAAAAGTTCAATTCTGATTTTTCACTTGACCAACTGTGCAACTAGGTAAACGGTCACTACTGCTTTGTTATTAAAAACCATTGAACTAAAAGCAATAGAAAAGACCTTCACTGTAGTTAGTTCTTTTGCACATTATTGATGCATAATCAAATAAAAGTACCCACAACAGTTATAATGACATCAATATAGTAACCAGTGATAAACTAGTAAAGTAAATGAAAATTTAGGGGGACTTAAAGACTGCAGTATAATGTAACTGTAGGCAAAATTCAAGCATTTGCACTCTGAATCCTTGTCAACTGGTCAAGTCAACACTGTCTGTTGCCCCAGTCTCACTCAGAGTAAATACCATCTCTACTGTAGCTACAAGCCTGCGATTTTCTGGATTATACTTGTAAATCCAAAGTTTGACACTGGATATGGGGCAGCCCAAACATTGATAGATCACTATCCAAGTGTCCCATTGTGCTCCCAATCAGATCAGGAAATAAGGGCAACCCAGCATCTGCCAATATCTAACTTCTTGTTGAGCATTCGCACTGTAAGCCGGCCATGTTGACAAGCTTGGCAACAGATTTTAACACCAGACTAAAGAGCTCAGGCAGAGGGGAGCTTTGTTCCTTGGAGGGACAGTTTGTTCTGAGTCAGCCCACTAAAGCTTCTAGGCTTGGTGGTGAAAGACAGCCATGAGGGGCTACTGGCAAAGGGAGAGCCTCATAAAGTGAGCAAGGAAGCATAAAAGCCCACTATTTCTAGTGTTTGCCAGAAAACTAGACCCATTAGGTCAGAGAGAATAATGCTTTTATAATGACGAGACATATTTAATTTCCATAATCCGTCTCATAAATGTTGAAATGTTAAGCCTCTGTTTTCAGGAATAATGTACCAGAGCTGTTTGGCAGTACAGAGATAATCGTGTGTTTTGTGGTTGGCCTGTTGGGATCAGGTATAAAGGTGTCATTAGGTATGAGCCAATGGTTTTTGTATGTTATATGAATAACATTATTTACTTACTATGTTACATATCTGGGCATTTTGTTTTCAGAAAATAACTCGTATGCATCAACGCTTGTGTTCTTGTCACTTGCCACTCCACAAAATCAGCAAAGAAGCATGGATGTTCATTAGAAGGTCTACCTTGTAGCCAGGCATATTTACATGCATGCACACAGTTTGGCCTCCTGCCTTTAGCCTATGACTCACCTCATCTTACAGTAGGCCCTAGAGCCTCGGACACTCTCTACTGGCTGAGTGGCTGTGAACTCTTAAAGGATGAGGATTGGGGAAGACCTCTTGTGCCAGCTCTGACGTCTGTGTCTCCACGTGCCTCTGCTGTTGATGATGACTCACAGTGAACACTAAGTCCTGCCTCAGGGCCATCACTCCTCTCTGCCAGGGTTTGTGTCAGCGTCATAGACATTTCAGATAAAGGTCAAACATACTTCCTCAGTACACATTTTCCATTGTGCATATGCATGTCTAAACTCTAAAGCGTTGCATATAGAGTGTGGTAGATTATTTAAGCTTTAAGAGTTTGTTCAAAGATTTATATCACATTCTGTAACACTGTTGTGTGTTCGGTGATAACACATTGATGCTATGATAAAAAAAAATACAGTTGAATGTTCAAGAGGTAGTTCTTAAGTGTTTTAGTGTATCAAACAAACTATAACGAAATATATATACATTCTTCTACAAATGTCATTGCAAACAATCAGCAACCAATAAACTCACAAACAAAAGGACTGTCCCAGGACATCCCCCTGTCCTTAGTGTTAGGGATTGGGGTAGCTCAGGACTAGTATTATTGCCTTTTCACCAGTTTATTGTGCTCTCCACAGAATATCATACAGTACAGCTTTCCATCCAGGCACTCTAGCTCCCAGGCCTCACACACTCTTCCTCGGACATCAAACAGCAAACACCCAACAGCAATCAACGTACTCGCAACATTCACACCTGTAGCCTATCCCTAAATACATCAATCGTGATCACCCACACCTGTCACGCATCTACACTCAATCACCACACGCTCACGGCGGGAACCAACACAGGCATGGCCACACATACACGTGATCAGAAACATCAACGTTATGATACACGTAAACCCACAATATAAACACCCCACATTTCACCCCTATCCCCACACGGACCCCAAGTCCCATCTGGATCCTTGACACTTAGACCCTCCATCGTGGTCAGGAAAAACAAAAACAAAAAGCAAGAGAAACCTTAGGGAGAAGCACATGATAGAGGGATCCACTCCCAGGACGGACAGGCTGTAGATGTGTCCAGGACTGATGGATGAGGTCCTTGTGCTAAGAGAGCTCAATGTGTGTGTATGGATGCGCCAGGTTTAGGGGGACATCCAAGTGGATGAGGAGATGCAGCAGGTTTGGTTGGGGGGTGGGAGGACTTTAGGAGAACTGAACTGACGGGATGCCATTGATAATAAGGGATTTTTACAGTGTACATTATCTCCTGACATGCTTTCTGGCCTTGCCTCCAATAACCATTACAAAGTGACTTTGTACCAATTACCCTGTGCTACAAGCTGTGCTCTCACACCATCAGTGCAGATTGCTGGTTAGTTTAACACTACATTAAAGACAACTGTACATGAAGGTGGTCAAGAGGCTTAGTGCTGCTTAGAGGAATATTGACCATTCAGTGACCATACAGTTTTCTTTGTCTGCAAAATGTAATGCAAGAAAATAAATGGAAGCATATAATTTATGATCAAGAAGAACTGAAGAAAAATGATTGCTAATTGTTTAAATAAGCCTATGATGTATCTGCTTAAAGCTGCATCACTGCTGCCCCTCTCAGGCAATACTGTGCACTGCACATACTGCACTGGAGAGCACAGTGCACAGTGTAATGTAATGTGTGTAGGTACCATGAAGTACAGGACCCTATTGTTGAAACTACTGATATACTAGTATACCGTGCTTTCGATTGTGAAGTTAGATCACTCCATTAAATGCAGCACATTAACTCTATCTCTTCCAGTGTTAAGGTACATTATTGATAGTCATATCAAGAACATAATGATGACTTTCAGATTTGCCTCTAAAAGAAAATCTCATAATATGAGTATATATAAAACCAAATGATTTCAGCCTTTGAAATCTTTCTGCATGAGGAAGCGTGTTCTGTCGCTGTCCTTGGTGCTGAAACACAAAGCGTTCAGCTACTTTGCTGTGCTCGGGTAGTAGGAGCTTTACAGCAATGCAGTGACAGCAGTACAGCTAAGCAGAGTCTTTGAATGATGTACTTAGAGCTTTAGTGGTGTATGCTAGACAGTAGAAGCTGACTGCAGAGTACTGAGCACCACTGGGATGCCAAAGGGAGACACAAGAGGAGGGGTGAGACAGGAGCCCCCGTTACTAAACACAGAGAACATTAGGAAGATTTAATTTGCCTAATGACAAAGGCACATCCCTAAATGGCTGTGCACTATATTGTAGTGAAGCATATTCCATTAAAGCAATACATCTCAGAATATTTAGGTCTGGCTCCCTCGGCGACTTTCTCTCTACAGCGTTAACTGCCTTCCTTCAGATTTGTACTTATACCGTTGTGCCAGTTATTACATAATATTGCGGACAAAAAATACATGGTGCCTGTGAATGCTTTGAACTCCCACTCCCAGCACATTTATAATATGTCACAAACCTAAACTCTATTCACACTCTGAGGGAAATGTATTTTTGTCATAAAAAGGTCCGCGTTCAAATTACTTATGGAACCCTTTGAGAGCACAAAATGGTTTGTATAGCCATATTCCACACTGCAAAAATACAGTTTTAACACGGCAGAATATATTTTGACTCCATCTGTACATAGGGATGAGCACACAGACCAGCTCAGGGGTGGGCCGATTTTTTGACTCAAAGGTCACATGGGGTTTAAAAATGTGCCAGGTGGGCCGGCTGATATTGTATTCTTTGTAAGCTGCAACTATATCTTGACAAATGAGACATACGGCCTTCGATCGGACCTCAGTGAAAAAATATGTCAATGTGGAGCTACCTGGTTACTGCAGGTTATAACAATGTGAGTCATAAACTGGCAATATTTTATCATTTAAAAAATATAAGAAAATGCTTGGCGGGCCGGATTAAAAAACCCAAAGTGCCGCATGTGGCCCCCGGGCCGCAGCTTGCCCACCCCTGCTCTAGAGTGCAGAGGATAAAATATCTTGTCAGGTTGGTGACATTTGCGTGGCTTCATTTGTTACAGGTGGCGCTCTAATTACCTTCATGTAAGCAGCTCATTTTTCTTTGTTAGCGGCTAATGGTGTTTTAACTGAGAGAGGACTTTGTTTTGTGAAGTCACAGTTTTGCAGTGCATCCAATATGACCTTGTTTTTCAGCTGAGTAAGAGATTAGGGATTAGACGCGGGTGAATACAACAGGAGAATTTAGATTTTTGAAGAAAATATCTGGATTAAAGTAGGGATGCCTTTGTTAAAAAAAACCCATAAAAGATACATTAAAGCCTGAACATTGGCAGAGGAGAAGAGGAAGCCTGAGTGTGCTTAACAGTGTGTATGTGTGCGTACTTGGCTCTACTTGTGCCTTCAGGAGGTGGTGGGAGGTCTCTGGTTTTTATCCTGACAGAGTAGTTAATCCTCTGATTGCGCTTAATTACATGACGGCTCTAATTAGGGCTCTTGATAGGAAGAGAGCGGTGACCTTCCCAGACAAGTCCAAAAATTGGGCTCGGAGAAGTGTTATGAAGATCGGTTAGACATAATGAGCAGGATGAATGCTTAAATGCTGGACTGAGATCAGAGTATGCATTCACTTGCACTCTATTTGTGCTGCTTTTTAGGCCTGCACAGCATATCACAAAGGTCTTCCTTCAGTTTAGTCCTGTGTGGGCCTTGGATCAGTTTCTGTTTAGTCCTGGTTGAGTCTCCATCTTTGCTAAGGCTTGGTTTTGCCCTGGTCCTCAGAAAGTTTAGATTCACAGCCAGTTTTTTTTAGTAATAATTATGCAGTTACTTCCCACATGATACATGACATTTTTTGACCAATAATGATGGTGCTTGATACAACAGTGGGCTGCTCTGCTAACCGGCTTATGTAACCGTGCCCTGGCAGCTCGGAGGATGTGCTGACAGCTTGCTTTCTCAGCGTCATTAGTGGAGTTATACAGCTGGCTCTCAAACACTGGGAGGAGCAAGGGGGAAGACGGTAGAAGAAAGTCAAGGTTGAAATGGTAAAACGAAGAGAGAAATGCAGATCGGGACGTTGGGATCAGAGACATGTTCCTGTGGGATACATATAGGGTATGGAGCGATACTGAGCACAATAATAGTATCTGAACGATATATTTAGTTCAAAAATTGTTCCTGTTGGGTCGTGGTTTAGCTCAGTCAGTAGAGCGTGCAGCCCATCTTCAGATTCAGTGAGTTTGAATCCGGTTCACAGCAGTTTGTCAAAAGTCACTCCCCGCTCCTCTCATTGGTTTGTTAATGTCTGATCAAATAAAGCCAAAAAATGGCCAAAATATATATATATAAAAATAATAAAATCAAGAAACACATTTCAAATTTCATTACACTGTAAAATTTGACAAATTGTCTGGAGAGAAAAAAGTCAAAATCTGAATTAAAAAAACGTTTATTCATTTTTTAGATCCTAATTTGTGGGACTTTTACAGTGCTCCTTTTTGTAATGTAATCTATTTCTACTGCAGCGATGCACTATGAGTTTTCCCCTCCACCTTTTGTTTTTGCCTCAAAAGAGTCAGACATGAAAGAAAATGAGAAATTTCCTTCTCCCATTGGGCGTTTATACAGGATGATATCATGCCCTACATCAGAGGCAACAGAAAAGCAATTCACATGCAAATACCTCTGTGTGTATACTGAACACAGATTAGACAAACAGCAACTTTGCATTGGAAACCCCAAACAATGTCAGAAGAGACACCTCGGATAACACAGATGTAGTGTGTTCAAAACATCAAAGTAAACCACGTGACCGGGGACGCTGTCAATCAAAATGTCAGACATCTAGCACTGTGAAGATCAGACGCAGTATCAAGTCAACACAACGCACTTTGTTCTTTCATTTCTACAGTAGGAAAGGCTTCAATCTTTATTATTTGATGAAAAAATTGACATATAAAACAATCAGCTGTCAAAACATGGATCTCATTTTCAATTTGAGGTTTTATTCATACTGTATATCACA
Source organism: Philypnodon macrostomus (assembly GCA_036025475.1). NCBI lineage: Eukaryota > Metazoa > Chordata > Actinopteri > Gobiiformes > Eleotridae > Philypnodon > Philypnodon macrostomus. The sequence goes on from JAVQKC010005330.1 coordinate 13,934, forward strand.
ACGAAAGCTGTTGGAAATTGCCGAAACAAACACAGGAAATAGACAAGGAAAGAATGGGTCATCTCCTGTCCTTAAACCCACCATCTTGGAAAGGTAAAACAAAAAGTAAACCTGAGGGAGAACCCCGTGAAGTTTATCCAAGGCAGATGCTTAACTGGAATGCACCAAGAAACACAAATATTTTATGCTTTATTTCTACTCCCACGTGCATTCAAACTTCATCCATGCCAGGCACACCCACATACTGCCTCTATGTGTAGATCAGCAGAAGCTTGGCAGAGGCTCATGTGTTTACTTGTTGGTACTGGAGCGGAGTATATGACGTCCTAGTCCTCTTATTGTTATCGGAATATCGGCAAACACAAAATCCATATAAGAAACTGTATAATTTAAGTGGTCTTCATCTGACAAACTCGTCTAATCCAATGAAAAACTAATATAGCCTTAAATTCTTAGTTGAGTCTTGGTTTGATCCTGGATAAGGCATTAAGTTTTAATTAACTCCCAGTTTTGACTAGTTACTCTGGTGTTTGCTGACATTTAGCTGAAATTACTATGTCAAAATTATCCAGAGATTGTCAAAAAGCCAATAAAAACTGAATGGATAGTGTGAATGATTAGGTCTTTTGGTTTGGTCCTGAATTAGACTTTTAACACCCAATTTTGTCTAGTTAATCTGGTGCCTGTTCAAAGTTACTACCTGTCATATTATCACAATACTCAGCATAAGCATACATCGCTGAATATAAAAAAAACTTTTAAAGCTTTATACAGTGCTATTCCCACATACATTCAAACTTCATCCATGCCAGGCTCCACCACTTACTGCCTCTATGTGTAGTTCAGCAGAAGCTTGGCAGATGCTTCATGTTTACGTGTTGGTATTGGAGCAAAGTATGATTGGTGGACGGCCCAGTCCTCGTAGGGTCTGGGCAAATAGCCGCTGGGCGCTGCATAGACACAGTTAAGAGTGGGAGGAGGTGGAAATCTGAGCCTTTCAAATACACACACCACTGGCATAACCACGGGAACGGGCTCAGCAAAATCCTCAAGACTTATAACCAGAGGTGGGTGGAGTAGCCAATAATTTTACTCAAGTAAGAGTACCGTTACTTCAAAATAATAATACTCAAGTAAAAGTAAAAAGTACTCATTCACATAATTACTTGAGTAAGAGTAGAAAAGTAACTGTAAGTAACTGTTTGAGCATAATGTCAGAGTATTTATTTAATTTTGTGGTAATCTGGTAAAAAATCTAAAAAGATAATAAACAGATTTTGATATTTTCAAAAGATAAACTAAAAACGTAAATAATATTTTCAAAAATGAATGCACAAGGAACAGAATTTCCACATCATCACATTTTTCACATAAAGCTGTTCTTACATGACACACAGACGTGGGTACAAGTACTCTTACTCTTTCTAGATTTACAAGATTTTACTCGAGTACAGGTACTTAAAAATATGATTACTCAAGTAAAAGTAAAAAGTATTGCGCAGTAAAGCTACTCTATGGAGTACAATTTATTTTAAAAGTTATTCAAGTAAATGTAACTGAGTAAATGTAACTGAGTAAATGTAACTGAGTACTACCCACCTCTGGTTATAACTTTGATGCTGAGGCGAGATCTAGGCACACCGTGATGATGTGTTGTCAGAACAGGGCTGAAGCAAGGGCAAAAGACATTCATATAGGTCTGCACAATATATAGCAAAATGATCATGATCACAGTATATGTAATACATTGCAATAATGACATGGTCTTTAATCTGGTTTCAATCATGTTTCCTTTGGAGCTGGGCATACAAATGTGTTGAAAGTCTACTATAATAGATTTCTTGTTTCTTCATTTAGTCTAGAAGTTTTGAAAAATACAGGAACTGGGGCCGTGGTTTAGCTCACTCACTCAGTCACTCAGCGCACACAGTCAGAGCTTACAATCCTCGTCGTGAGTTTGAGTCTGGCTCACGGCAGTTTGCCAAATGTCAACTGTCCTGTCAACTAACTGTCCTGTCAAATAAAGCCAGATAAGGGCAGAAAAAAAATCGACCACAAAAAATATCAATATACCAATATAGATATAGAATATTGCATGTTTTTCCCCATATCGTGCAGCCCTACATTTATAATTTTGTTAAATCAGTGAAGTCAACAAGAGGTGAACAGGGTAATATGATGATATTAATAAATACTGGGTAAGAGTCAACACACAATGGTACAGAGAATATGAAATTGTGTTTGTATTTGCAGCACAAGAAGAGCCTTCATTAGTCTAACAATGACTCGAGCGCTGACAGTTTGCACTTTTTAACAGCTTCCTTTTAACTCCTACTGACTGTGTGAAGCCTCAGGGAGACACACTCAAAAAACATTATTGTTGTCACACATAATACTGTTTTAATCTGATGCTGTTGTTGTTTTTCACATTGTCTTTGTGGTATGATTTCTGAGTGTTTCGTCCTTGTCTCTGGAGGGCCATGTCATGGTTTTGAGCTTTTGTAACATCTGTTTTATGAAGAGATGTCAGTTCTCAAGGCTCTCACGGTCCCTAAATGGTTTCACCAGAAAAACCCCTCAAACAACCTTATATACCCCAATTCTGTTTTAGAGATTTTACAGTAAAGGTCAACTAAAACGCAATGGTACAGACCAGGGGTGGACAAACTTTTTGACTCAAAGGCCACATGGGGTTTCAAAAAGTGGGCCGGCTGATATTGTATTCTTTGTAAACTGCAACCATTTCTTGACAAATGAGACGTACAGCCTTCGATCGGACCTCGGTGCAAAAATATGTCGATGTGGAGTTACCTGGTTACTGCAGGTTATAACAACGTGAGTCATAAATGTGCAATATTTGATCATTTTTCAAATATGAGAAAATGCTTGGTGCCCCGGTATAGACCGTGCCCAGACCTTCCCTCAAACAGGGATCTTCTTCTTCAGGTATTAAACCACCCATCCACAATTAATCATAGACAAAATAGTAGCCAATCAAATACTGCAGTGGCCTACACAGAGTGGTTTTTAGTGATCCACTGATTCTCTATTCTGTCTGAGGTCTGCTGCCTCTTGCTTCTTTTTTTTTAAGAATTTCTTTTAAGTAGCTTTCTGCAGGCAAATAAATATCCCTGAGGCTGGTGCATGAGGGCAGGACTTGAGAATGGTACAGAAAGAATTGATTAAGACATTCACCCAAGGCACCAGACACTGCTCGTGTCCTGCTGAACCATACACATGCATGGATACACTTTAGACCAACATCGACCCAGTTTACTAGATTTATATTTAGCATTCACATGTTTCATTCGATCCAATTCAATCACCCAAACTCCTTGTGTCAATATTATTTTCCGACAGACTCATCAGGGATCATGACATTGATGACTCATTCTCTTCCCCGCCCAAAAATGTAAATGACTTCAGGTGAAATGGCTTCCATGTTGTTAACTATCACATACATACATGTTACTAGGCAGCAGTTTGAAAAGCCACAGTGGGGTTCTTGCTGTGGGCAGTAGAATATCCCCTCATTGACACTGAATCTGTTGCGTCTCAGGAGTTTTTCCATTAAGCTACAAATCTAGTAACTAATCATTTAACCAACATGGCGAGGCTGGAGTTGCTATTATAGTAGAAATGTTATTCCTAAACAAGGATAAAGATACAAACATTAAATGATCCTGCTGGAGAAAATCAATAAACTCAACTCAAAAACAGTTGTTCCCTGACACAAATATTGAGCAATGCAATTTATTGAATAATTCTTTATAGTTCTGCCAATGCCAACTGTTAAGATGGCAGAAAAAGATACAAATGAATAGCTGGTTGTTGAAGTAAGGGTTTGAGTGGGTATTTAGCCAAGCTACATGTGCAGGGTTTGTTGAGCCACTTTCATTGCTCACTCTGTTTTGTAAATCACTTGGTATAAAAGGGGCCGTTAAATTATAGATTAAGGAGCAGCTCAAATTGCACTCATGATGAAATAATTTCTGTTCAAGAGATGCTGGCATACATACAGTTGGAGCTGACTGGCTAACAACTGGGTGCAGGTGGTCAGCAGTATTTAATTAGAGTTTCTACATAACCAGAGGAAACATTTGCACGAATACAGCCAGAAACACAAACACAGCATGTTTATGTCCAGAATTATAATCTCTGTGTTTTGTTTACTACGTTATAAGAACACGGATTGTTTTAGCAACAGAACACTACGCTTTTGACCACCAACTAAAAACGCATTTAAGTAGAAGCCTAGATCTGGTCATGATAAAGCCTGGTTTCAAAATAATATTAGTATTGAATTTTGCTGTTTGACATAAGAATCCAATAGTATATTTTTCATTAAGTTTTATAACTACTGCAGGAGTAAAAATGTGCCCATTCGTTGGTGAAGTCTCAAGAGCACATGCAGACATATTTGATGAAGATAACACAGGGAGCTCTTCTTCATCAATATGTCTCGGCTGTGGCTTCTTCTGCTTTGATCTATAACAATAAAAAGGCCATTGTGGAGTTAGACAGAAAGGGCATTGATCCGGCCTGGTGAAATATCAACTATGTGTCTAGCCACACTTGGATGAGTCCAGGGATCAAACTTTGCCCTTCGTCATAAGGTGTGTGTGGAGCATGTGCCATGAATAGCACACGGACTATAGGGTTATCCAATAAAAGTGAGATTAGGGGCATAGACCGGCACGTAAAGCGGTGTCTGCTGCTGCTGGTTTTTGCGTTAACATTACAGTGTCTAACCCAGGCGATTCTTTGGCAGAGTGCTCATGCAATCTCTTACTCCCTTGCCCCTGAGTCGCCAATGCCTGGGGAAATGTGCTAGCTTGGAAGTGCTTCATTAAAATGTATGGCCTAACAAACACACACACACACAGCACCACTCATTTGGTCCTATTAAATGTTCAGGTGCATAAAAACAAAACAATGTAGAATTGATAGGCTCACCGTGCATGCTGGGAGTTCTGAATAACATAATGATGGGCAGTATTTTGACTAGTCTGTGGTCCCTGGGGCCCTGAAGACACTGTGTGTGAAGCAATGAGGAGCAAACCAAAATCCGGAAATATTAAGACTAATACTGGAATAAATACAAATATATGTGAGAGGCTTGTGGCGATAATAAATGTAGTGACAGAAAGGTTTAACACAATGTAACTGGATTTTTACCCTGAGCCAAACAGTCCCAGTGTCAAAACATATTAAGAACAACTACAAACTCAAAGTAGTCACAGAAACAAGCAGCACTCTGTTCTATTTGATCATCTCAAAGGAAAATGTGCACAGTTTAAAAAGAAGCTACATTTTAGGCTTTATAAACTATTAAAGTATAATAATTCTAGTTATGTGGGAACCCAGAACACGGGGGAGAACCTGCAAACTCTACACAGAAAGACCCCACTTTGCACCAGGACACAAATCATTATCCTTCTATAGATACTTTCAAAGCTCTAAATTCCGGGAATGGAGGCAACTGGAGGCAAGACCGTAATATATTTTCAATGGAGAAATTAGAATTAACCACAAAATATTGAAAATGAAGATGGTTTTGACAAATGCCAACCACTCTGTTTGGAAACATTAGTGAATGTACCTCACAGTGTATGTTTATTTAATGTACACATTAAACTGTTAGACTTTTGGCTGGTGGCAAAATTGTTGATTTACATTGTCCTTACAGAAATATTGAAGACCACAATATATTTTTTCATTGTATATTCAGAATTATTCTATCCCTCTCCAGAAATCCAACGTTTTTGTAAAGTTAACTCACCATGTCGCCTCCATTCTGGAATTTTGAACATTTTAAAGGCTCTATACATTCATATTTTGAAATGAAAGTGGTCATAAAAGCTCATTTCCGTAATAGTAAATAGTATAAAGTTACATATAACATAAACCAAAAACAAAGACATGAGATCATTGCATCACAAAAAGTAAATTATTGGCATAAATGTGAGGTTTTACGGACTAGAAGTTGGGACACAAAGGTAGCCCTTAAACTCACTGAGGAAGTGTTGGAGCACTTCTGGATGGGTGGTGTTATGTGTGTCAAAAATAATGAAGCCAACACAGTGTGCAAGAAGCATAAATAATAAGAAAAGGCCATGAATTGCATTGGTGGCAGCAGGCTTTGTAATCAGATGGTAAGTGATGCTGACGCTTTACTGCTGTGTATTACTCTCCTTATCTCCCACTCCCCAGGGACCATATTGATCTTTTAAGCACTGAAGTTGAAACAAAAAGATTCCTCGTTCCCCGTCCGGCTGCCCTCTGTAGGGTTTCCACGTAGGAACAGTGCCAAGACAAGCTGAGCTGCACTTCACTTCACCTCTGTTCTTCCTCTATTGACGCAGGGCAAAGATATGATGAAAACGGAAGAAAAAATCTAATAAGTGAAAGAGCGGTATCACAATGTTTGAGCAGTGAAATATGTAACCTATTGTTTCTATGGAAACCAGCTTTATTTATTTATCGTTGATTGATATAATGTAATTATTAGGTTAAAAATAGGCAACAACTGATGTGATGCCTTTAAATGTCTCAATGGACTAAAGTTCATATAATGTGTGAACAATAGTGCCCTTCAAAAGTAATAATACACACCAGCTTTGAGCTTTCCATACTTCACAACCTAAGAGTATTTCTAAAGTGAAGCTGCAGAGACTGAAGTTGAGATAGTAAAAGGACAGAGGACGGTAGTGTCTTTATGATGGAGTCACTAATGAAATGTCGTCCAGATGTGCCTTGTCAGCTCCTGGTCCACTCTCTGGCAGCACTAATGCAGAGGTGAGAGCAGTTCAGGTGAAATGGCCAGACTTCTGGCAGACAAAAGTGAGAAAGAGTACACCTGCAATACTGTTTCTATGTCTATGTGTGTGTTTGTGTGTCCACTCAGGCTCCGTGACAATGACAGTGTGTGGCAGTGAAAGCCTGGAGCCACATCGTTGCTACATACACACCCTGCCTTCTACATAGAGCACAGTTAGAGGACATGAGCACACACAGTCACTGTAAACACTGTCACAGGAAGTTGTGCTAAAAGTGTAGAGGACAGATCCATACAGTGCCTGGGAGAGGGACACAAGCTAAAAGCATTGAAGGTCACGCCTAACAGTGCAGTCAGAGTAAAGGGAGAAAACAAAATGGAAGCTAATGGCAAGTAAATAACTAGGATTTAAACTGCAAACACCAGTGTCAGCCTTGAACCACTGCCTCTTGAGTCAAAGTGAAATGCCAATTACAGCCGAAAAGAACAAAAAAAGTCCCTCCCTGTACAAGAACTCAAAGGTACATTCAACAGGTACCCTGAAAGAGCAACAGCCAAAAAACCAAAACGACTTATATTATAACAAAAAACACATGAGTTGGTAGAATAGAAGAATAGAGTACAGGATGAATATAAAGTATATATATATATATATATATATATAGACAAACTACATTTGGAAGCCATTTCAACATAAGTTTGTAAATTCTCCAGTACACGAGCTTAGATGTGTTGTAGAAGTATAAAGTTTGCAGAGTCCTCCCACACTGAACTGAACAGCCTGAGCTCACACTCTTTATACAAGCCTGTGTGTATTGACTGTGGCCTTGACCCCATTGTTGGCACACACTGCATCTCATCTCACCCACAGGTCCATGCAGAGCCATTGACAGTACCTTCTTTATCCAGTCCCTTTTTATTTGTCCTTATGTTTTCTTGTATTTTTCAGTAAAATTGCTGTGCCTGTTTACAGGCTCACACTGGAGTCTGGCCCAACAAGGACAGTGATCAGGTCTGGGCTCTATCCTCAGAGGTTACACCGGGTTGAGGACGAAAACTCAACCTGTTTTATAAGTCAACACTCGGCAGTGGTGTCTGCTTGTATTCCCATGTGAACAAAGTCTTATTTGTACTTTCAGAAAATATTATTTCATTACTGTATAAAGGCGAATTTTAGGATATATTTATTTTAAATAAAATAACTGGAGCTATGCCTCTTCCTGGTGCAAACTTCCATAAGCTTATTAACAGGGTGACAACAATCAATGAATGGATTAGTCAAGTTTGTGAACTGTAACCATTTCTTGACAAATGAGACATACAGCCTTCGATCGGACCTCAGTGAAAAAATATGTCAATGTGGAGTTACCTGGTTACTGCAGGTTATAACAACGTGAGTCATAAATAGTCAATAGTCATCATTTAAAAAAATATGACAAAATGCCGGATTAAAAAGCCCAAAGGGCCGCATGTGGCCCCCGGGCCGCAGTTTGCCCAGCCCTGTTCTAGCTGAAAATCTAGGGCAGTTGAATATATTTAAAACTTAAATCATTAAACAACGTGGATATTGGTAAAAAAAAAAAAAACATCCAGACATCCATCATCCAGGCAAGCACTGATCTATTTGTGTACATGGGCTGGCACTTCTATGTGGCGTGGAGAAGACAATCAATGTGTCAACTAAACAAAAGCAGGGTGGCGGCCTCCTGCGCCATGACATGGTGCAGATATTGAGTAGCTGGCCCTGATGCTTCTGAGAGCAGGTAGATGGACCCAGGAGATAAGCACACAATAGGAATAGAAAAGTCAGGGAGCAGAGGCAGGAGGCTGGGTTAATTATGCACAACACAACTCTTTAGGCTCTAAAAAACAACTGAATGCTTGTTTAATTCACTCATTTTATTTAACAGTTTTCAGACATTGACTCAGACAAGTGTTCATATGCTCATGCTAATTTCATCCGGCCCAAAGATGTTATTCATATTCTGCTTATTCCTTATATACCATTAATTTACACGTCACGTCTCCAGTAAACCTCCATCAGTTTATACTTTGCATCTACTGTACGTCTCTAGCCAGAACCATTGAGTTGTTAACTTGTTTGATCAGAAGTAGCCTGCCTCTGACTCTCTCTTTCTGCGTGAGAAGCGTCTGTTTTCCTCCATAACTGGACCAGAGCTTACAACGCCTGTGCCGTTATTGTATCGTGGCTCACAACAGTTTGCCAAATGTCACTCGCCACTCTTCTCCCTTGTTTGACGACGTCCTGTCAATGTCTCAGTGACTCGAGGCAATCATGATGTTTTTTACTTTGAAATAAACCGAACAATAATCCTGTGTTTTAATTTGCTCGATGCTTCAGTATTTTTCATTCATTCCACTGCAGGCTTGACGGAGGTTATGTAAACTGACACATTGATTTGAATGGAGTTCTATATGTTGTGTCAGATGTTCAGGAGACGTCCACGAGACATACAGGAGACGTCCAGGAGACGTTCAAGAGACGTACAGGAGACGTACAGGAAACGTCCAGGAGACCTTCATGAGACCTTCAGGAGACATACAGAAGACATACAGGAAACATACAGGAGACCTTCAGGAGATGTGCAGGAGACATACAGGAGACGTACAGGAGACGTTCAGGAGACCTTCAGGAGACCTTCAGGAGACTTCAGGAGACATACAGGAGACGTTCAGGAGACATTCAGGAGACGTACAGGAGACGTTCAGGAGACGTTCAGGAGACATTCAGGAGACCTTCAGGAGATGTACAGTAGACATACAGGAGACCTTCAGGAGACCTTCAGGAGACCTTCAGGAGACGTTATATATTTTCATACATCATATTCATGTAAATAAAATATGGCTTCAACACAGTGTTTATTACACATTCACATATTTCAATTGGGGTTATAAGCAGTACCTCTTTTATTCATCTGTAGGTTATGACAATGTAACAGTATCATGTTACATACATATTGGGCCTGTATTATGAAAAACTATTATTAGTAATTCCTGAAATGTAATCATTTTATAGGATTTATATTTATGATCAAGTATAGATGAGCCTTACTGAAGCTTCCTCCCAACAACACTACAGTGCTGCATTGCAGAGGATTCCCCTGAACGTGTGAACTCTAGTGAGCCTCCTGCTGTACCCCACAAGGCTGTGTGTGTCTGCAGCATATTCTTCTTACATGTCCTATACAAAGTAAACAGTGAACATGAATGACTGCTTTGTTTTTGTCTGCTTAATGTGTTTATGTGTGCATTATTGGATACAGAATGTGTGAATGTTTGATTGTATGTACAGTACCAAACCCTGTACACACACTATTTGTGTGTTTGCTGTGTGTAAATATGTGCAATAAAACAACTGTGTTTGTGTGCACATGTCTCTCTGTTTACTGAATACCATTTGCTTTTAAACTCTGATGGCCTGGCTTTGGTAAAGAGATTCAGGGAGGCACAGATAAAGAAAAATCCCTATGACGCTGATGGCTGCTGTTTATTACACTGAATGTATTTATCAATGATAGTAAGAAAAATTAGCATTGAAATGATTCTGGTAGTGACAGAGTGGCCTGGATATCTCAGATGGCAGGCACCCAAAATGTTTATGTTTGCACAGTAAATAAACAGTGACAGTGAGTCATTTGCAGATACGAGGAGAGGTAAGATAAGGTACAGTAAAAAGGCAAACTGGAAAAAATATATACAAAATGAAGGCCAGTACACAAACACAGTGAGACTAGTACAAGCTATAATCGAAACAAATTGGTGAATCGTGAGTCACGCCTGATAAGGACATCATCAAAAACAAATGTGCTATTCCTACACAAAAAAACTACAAAGAAGCAGCCATACATAGACACAGAAAATAGAATTAGTATATACAGGACCACAACACAATACAAATTTTTACGTTTTTACAATTTGGAAAGAGCACTATAAGCATCATAAAAATGTGAGATTCTGTAAAAAAATAGATAGATAGATAGATAGATAGATAGATAGATAGATAGATAGATAGATAGATAGATAGATAGATAGATAGATAGATAGATAGATAGATAGATAGATAGATAGATAGATAGATAGAT
>JAVQKC010005342.1:0-24247 GCA_036025475.1 Philypnodon macrostomus
GTACGGGGCGACGTATGGGTCAGACGTACGGGGCAGACGTACGGGGCAGACGTATGGGGTCGTTTTCGCCGATATACACTTTGCTGTCGGGGACGACAGCACAGGCCTTGTTTGATATAGTCCTCTGAAGTTGTAATCGAGATGTTGCAAAAAGTAGTCTCCCTGGACACCACTTGTTTGTCCACAAGACCCCACAACTTCTGATAGGAATTGACCACTGCAGACTGGAAACAGCACACAAGGGTCCTATTCAAAATCCTCTGGCAACCTTCAAAATATACTAACTCAAATTCCTACTCTGTTCAACAAATCAAGGGCACTATTCTCCCTTGCCTCCCCGTTTATCTGACAGGTGCTATTTAGTGTTTTTCTGTGAACATGAGGTGTACTTACGTGGGCCAGCCCTCCCCAGTGGACACAGTGAAGAGGGTGAGAAAAGCCCATAACACGTTGTCATAGTGAAACTCATATTTTCTCCACTCCCGGGGCATGGCGGCCACTTCGTCTTTGTCGTAGTCCAGGAACTGCCCCCTAGGAAAACAGTAAAGCGATTGGGTAAACGTGTACAAAACGGTTCTCAAACTGTGGGACAGGTATCACTGGTAGCGTGTGGCTACTTATGAGTTTATTTAATTTATAGAGACAGTTTTTTGTGGTTTTAATCCTGTTTTGAAAGGGTGCTTGAATTGGATGTGTTAACCACTGATACTATTGGTTTTGGCAAAATTAAGACTTGGTTTAGTACTTGCTTAGACCTGATGTAGACCTAGTTAAGTCCTGATTTCCACCTGGTTCGTGCCCAGTGTAGTCCTTTGTGCTTTTTAGTATTGTATTTTCTGAAATAGTAGCAATTTATTCAAAGAGTAACCTGGATTAGTAATGATTTAGTCCTGGTTTAGTCCTGATTTAGACTCATTTTAGGATAATAAAATGTTAATTTGAAAAATCTAAATCTTTTCTGAGATTTCTACTTGGTGTGAAAAATGAACCACCACTGAATATTAATAACACTATTGGAAATGGGCACACAGTCTGATAACATTACAATAAACATGAAATAATATATTTTAGACCAACTTGCAGTCCTTCTCCAGCCCTTTGGACTCATCTGTGCAGTAGAAGAACTTCCCCTTAAAGAGCTGCACAGCGATGACAGCGAAGATGAACATGAAGAGGATGTAAACAATGAGGATGTTCAAGACGTTCTTTAGTGAGTTCACCACACAGTCAAACACCGCCTAGAAACACATCAAACATCAGTTAGAACAGCTTGCCCCACCCCTTTTTATTACTATTACTATTTTTGTCTTTTTATTTAAGGCCAGGTATTTGTTTTCAAGTTTTGTTCTTGATGCTACTTTCAGATGATTGACAGGGTGAGATGAATGAGCCAAATTTCACAACTGTTTGGCCCTTAATGATTGAAATAAAGTCTTCTCAACAAGCTCAAAGGGTAGAGTGTGTAGCATGCACATAATACGATGGACCTGGGTTCAACTCCAGTAGACTTTTTGATTGCATTTGTATATCAATAGTCATATAGCTAACAATAACAGAAAAAAACAAATGTGTAATATCTCTGCTCCACAACTGAGTCCACAATATATACTATTAGTCTTCCACTATGATGTCAATGAATCTTTATTGATATTTAATCATGTTAATGCTGCTGTTTTACCATAAAGAATGTTTATTTTTTATTTTTGTTATTAATAAGAACAGCTATACACTGCTGCACAGCCTACACTGTCTTTGCAAAAAATACATCTGAACAGTGATTTAGATTGTAGAGCAGTACCTTGAGTTTGGGCAGTCGTTTGATGGTCTTGAGTGGCCGCAGCACTCGCAGGACCCTCAGAGACTTGATGGTGCTGATGTCTTTCCCTTTGGTCCCCCTGCAGTGAGAGACACAGTTAAACACTCACATACACACAGAGTCAGCCCTGGTTACCAACTAGTGTCTTCCTGTACAACTAACAAGATGATATAGAAGGGATCCTAACACAATCACAAAATACTATATTTTCACATGTTTGGGGGATTTTAAATGTAGTTTATGCCTTTTTGTCTAGATATTATAATACTGCTCCGTGTACAGGGTGCATTATAACGTGTATGCAGTCTACCCCTTTTTATATTACTATTTATTGATAATACAGATCATTTTAAATATGACCTAAAATCCTACAATTAGGGGGAACGAGCATGTATGTTTCATTTCTACCATAGTACATATTTGGAAAATATTTGTAGGCAAAGAGTCAAGACCCAAAAATAAGACTGATTTTACGTTCAATGTATTTAAAACGCTGAAGAAATCTGAAAATGTATGTGTAATAAATTCTTAGGTAATATGAAAAAATAACTTGTATAAAGTGGGTCAATAACCGAGGATGAAAGTGGGTGCCACAATTCAACCACAAGATTTCTCCAATCTAAGTGCCAAATATGCACATTTCTACGCACAATTCTACAATCAATGTCTAAGCACTAAAATAATTAACTGTACAAAAGATGAAAGAGGTGCTTATCTATCATTTAGTGTAATCACAGTGTATGCGTGTGTAACAAGTCACATTGTATTGACACTAATCTAGTCTAATTCCTACACATCACACTTCACACAATAGACACACAATCTTGCACAGCATGCCGCCACCCCGCCATCATTCAAATGTATGAATCACATAATCCTCATTTCTAACCGGTTTGAAATCTCATATTTGAAAACATGCACTGGGCTCCACAAAGAGGCACATCTGTCCTTTTGTTGAAACGAGAACACACTGGTTCTCCATGCAGACGCTTACTGTGCATCAGGGATCAGTATCACCCTGACGGAAAGAGCTGGATGATACTGATCTTAATTTCATATATAGTTTAAATGCTTGGATTATTTGCAGACAAAAGGTGCAAAGAATTTATAAAAGTCTTAGTTTTGTCTGATATACTGTACCTTATTCGTTTTGTGCACCACTAACAGTAGACCACATAGTCACACAAATATTCACAGAAATGAATGTAGATTTAATCAAATATCTAGAACTTAGATAAGACACTCATATAAGACAAAATGGCTTCAACCCATTAGGAGAGATTACATATATATCCCAGAATAAAAAGACTTCTTCAATAGTTCACTCAACTCAAAGTGCTTGATGCAAATTAAGACAGTGTAATTAAGACTGATGACTATTCCAAATGAAACCTGATGACAGCCATCACATTTTTGTAAGAATATAGAATTCGGTAAGACAATTATTTTTGAAATATGTATAAAATGTAATTCCTTGCACAAACTTCAGTAAACTGTGGCTTGTTAAATGCTACGTAGCTAACTTTTCAAAACAATTCAAAGCCAGCCACAATGGAGTAAAAACATAGACACAATATTTTTTGCATCTCAAAATACAGCATCACTCTGGCCCAAATAAATGATATCTGCCTTTTACATTTTGCATTGTGTTTTCTTTTTTTATATACAGTACATACTGTCAACTTAAGTGAATAAGTCACCTCTTTGGCTCAGTAAAAAAAAAGCTACACATGAATACATGCCTGTCTGGGTATCAAATAAAAAAATAAAAAAAATAATGTACTGGCTAGCTATTGATTAAAAGTAGACCCACAGTACTTAAATTGTACTTAAAATCTATAAAACTACTTCTACTCCATGCAACACTGGCCATGCTCTGATGCACATTATCGTTGCATGCATTTAGTGATGTAGGCCCGAGGATCTGTAGACCGTACACTCACACAGTCACAATGAGGCTAAGGAAATAACCACATTTATCATCTGAAAGCTTTCAATGAATGTGCCTCCATCTGCAGGATGGAAACAGCAGAAGTTTGGACCAAAAACAGACACGGAGATGTGTCTAATGGGACACTGGGCTGTACGGGTCAAATGATAATAAGGCTGTCTGGCTCAGGATGTGACCGCGGCCACAACAGTTCAACACTTTCCTGAAACGAGCCAGACCTGAAGTCCCAATCATCTTCTACAGCTATTTATAGGTGTCTGTGTTCTAATCAAACTGCACCATACTTCAAGTTAGTTTGGACAAACTTTTGTTACTACAATGACTGTGTCAAAGTAATGTTTTAGTAATACTAAATATATTATGGTGCTGCTATGATGCTATATTATATCATATTTAACATGCTTAGTTATGTGCAAAATGTTACTTAGGACAAAAACTTTGGTGAGTAGCTCCCTTCATGCCATGTAACCTAATCATATTTATTAAATGATTTAAAGTTAAACCCCTATAATGCTAATATTCATGATATTCACACACATTTGTCTCAGTCAAGACAGTTCTGGGAACTTTTTTACTTTGATGCTATTTACCTTTAGACAGAAAGTTAACTTGAGTTGCTTTAAGTATCACTTGACACTTGTTTCATCAAATTACATTATGTATTTTAAATATTGAGTTTAGCTGAAATTGGAAAGAAAATGTACAACTGTTTTGTTCAAATAGTTAAAATAATGATTACTTTTATTCACCCAAGGCATGTTTCAGTTGAAAGCTGTCAGATGGAGGTTACTGTTGGGTTAAGGGGAATAAGTCTATGTTGAATGAGTTTGGTATAATGTTGTACAGGAAGCTCATCTAAGCTTAAGAGGAAGTTAGAAAGACAGGGTTGGTTTGGGGTTATGGATCATAGGTCATGGGGAGGTCAGGGGGCAGGAGCAGAGGGGGGGTCCCCACCTGGTCACACCTTGTTGCGATCTACTTGGGGGAAAACAGTGGTAAAACAAGGTACAGCACATTTACGGATGCTTCGCAACAAACAAAATAAAGCATATTTTTGCATCAACAACAGCACAACAGTGTATGACAACAAAAGACTAGATTTTGGTTTATAGCAGATTTTTTGTTATTTGAGTGCTTGTGAAAAAAATGTATATCATAAATCGATTGAATATGTCTCTGTTATTAAAGCACAAAGATGTATGAAGTTCAACAAGAAACAAACATATAGAAATAATTATTATGACCTAGAGTTTAAAACATATGAATTGTTTCTGCAAATCAAAAGGTCAGTCTTTCAATTCTCATAATGCCAAATTTAACATTACACTTTCAAGATGGTTATGTACAGATACACTGACCATTGAACATATCATTTGGGGGAATATCTGTTGACCTCTAATAAAACAGGGTAAAGTCTATGCCAGCTACTGTGGTCCCAAGGTGGCACCATGGATAGGGCCATTTAGACATTCATCTACTATGGGGTAGTTAAAGTCACAAATGTACCTACCATACTATCTGGTATGTATCCCCTGTACAGATAAACATTGTTGAATTTGCTGTAGATGACACATTTCTGTCTTATGAGGAGGAGTTTGCAGAAACATTACATATTACTGTTTGATAAAGTGGGTTGGATTTGTGTAGTAAAATAATCCATTGCCATACTATGCTTATCCCAACCCAAAGTTTAGAGTCACATCAGAGCGTATCAAACACGGTGAGCTTTACACTCGAGTGACTCCAGTGGTGAAATGATACATATTCAGCTTTGATGGATGTGTTATGGTCCATTTTATTTGCCACGAGCATTCAGTCAAAAACAGATGGCTTCAGAGGCATGCATGAAAAGTGAGTGACAGCTGTCAGCTATACAAGCCAACTGTATCTGCCAAGACCAGTGTTACATATAAATGGGGTTTATTTACAAGGCATGGAAGTGAGGACTATGAGGAAGTTCTACAAACAAAATTTTGTCAACAAAATATTAAATAAATACTCAATTCTAGTGAGTTTCATGTATTTTGTTTACTGTATTTTGCTTAAGTGAATTTTGGTAAAAGGTAAAAGCTAGGGCAGAACAATGTGGGGAAAGAAAACTAAAACAAGGCTAAAGTAGGACTAATTAAGGAAACCGTGACTCAAATGTGACCTAAATAGAGTAATAAAGTATGTATAACTTTACATTTATTTTGTATGATATGGCTGCTCTTTATTCTGTTCCTCATTTTTAACACCCTAGCACTCACTTATAAAAAAATAAATCTAGAAAACTGTGGGGAAATCCTCAATGAAATTGACACTAATAATGTTATTGACACTAATAATGTTATTGATTGCTAAACCAAAGTAATTATGCTAAACAAATATGCTACCTACTCTGTTTATGTCATATGGCTAATGCTAAGGGTGACATGTTAGCGCTAAAATAGTAAACAGCTCATGTCTATTCAATAAACAGCGGACATTATTAGTTAGGAAATTGATTTACAATATCAATAGTCTTCCTCAATAATGTCTACTGTAGGTGATGAATTTATACTGAGTCTGTCGTGTCTTCTAGCCCTCTGTCTTCCCTTACAAACCCCTATAGTATTTCTGCCTCATTAGCTGCTAAATGCCCCACTGTATTCTTCTGCTATCACTAAGTGCATTGTACAGTCAGCAAGTTTTCTCAGACAGCCTCAACTAGCTAATGCCAAAGTTTAGTCTCATAGTCTTGAAACAATGGAAGGAGGAAGGCCAAAAATAGACAGTGGTAACCACTTAAGTGAATGTCTGGTTATGTCTATTTTCTAGGGCACTAGGGCTAAGTGGTATTAGTAACGCTTTATAAAGTACATTAATAAAGTATTTATATGGCATTAATAACATTAATATATGTTTATAAGCCTGTATAACACATTTATAAACAGTTATAGACACACAAAAACGTGTATGTAATAATCAGTGTATAATGGGTTTGTAAGGGTTAATAGGCCACTTGTAATGTACAATGGCTTATTAATGTATTTTTAAGCTATCCATAACTGTTAATAAATGACTCATAAAGGCTTATAAACACATAATTAATGCTTCCTAAATACCTTATAAATGGTTTATTAACACACCTTATTATAAAGCATTACCGTGGTAGTTTGCCCAGCCCTAATTACAGTGTAATTCTATTAGCCAGAGAGCTTAAGTGATTGATTTCCTACTTGTTTAAAATGTTCTGACAGATACAGGCCATGCATATGAAAAGCTTACTTCATGTATGTGACAATGATGTGACAGTGCAGGCCAATGGGTGGTCATTAAAAACCCATCGCTTACAGCATACCGATATACGTGTCGTAGAGTCTATTTAATGTGCATGCTAAGATCACATAGAGACGATCAATAGACCCTGTGATACTCCCAAGCAGCAGCCAGCTTGTTACATTAGCGAGGCCTCTACTGAATTAATAATAGTAAATGAGAAATGAATGGTTGACTCACTCCGGTGGAAAAGTGCTGATGGGAAAAAAGCCCATCCCATCAGAGAATTGCAGAAAGATGAGGAGGAGATACAGCAAATACATGTGATGTGGAAGATTAAGGTATGATCGAGCTTGTCAGGCACAAGAATGTTCAACTAAAATGAAGAGTATCTGCAAAAAGCACCCGTCGCCACAAGCAATTTGACTTCATATACTGCAGGTCTTACACAGGCTCCAGCACCACATTTTACTAGATAGTGTTAATTGAAAGTGTGATCATTGTATTATCTCTAATCCTTGATCTTGATAGCAATGACTCCACACAGCAAGGCAACAATAATTATCTCTTTAAAACGGACTTTAAGTCCTAACTATTAAAGAAAAAAACATATTTTGGTCCCAATGGTCCACATTAGGTAATCCAATCATCTTTCCTTTTAGGGTCGCCATAGCAAATCATTAAGCTCAAAGTGCATTAAGTATATATACATATAGTTTCTGAAGTAATCCTCTTCATTTATTAGGGCTGGAACTGGCAAAAAACCCCACTACACATCTGTGCCATTAATATTGTAAAGACAGTATTAAGTTTTTAGGATATATATTTTGCATCTTTGACATCCATTTGCAGAGAAAATCCACTACCACCCCAACAAGGGATGGAAAATGGGACCAACCCTGCTGATGCTCACTCTTTATGCCTTTTAACTGAAATGTGACTAATACATTTTGCTAAAAGGCTCGTTGTCGGCAAACCTAAACCCCCTACTCACTGCATTACTGCCACATGGTTGTTCCTCCATCGGACGGATCAGCGGGAGTGGTACAAGATGGATTTTTGTGAGTTTGGAAAAGTTCTAAATCTCGTGAGTATCCATCTTGCAGCACAAAATTAGAGTAAGACCGCATTTGTGAAGCAATTGCTTGGCATGACTTTTGCAGCTGTGTTAATCTATAGTGCATAGAGTGCAAAGAGTAATGACACACACAGGCAGCATGAGAGAGGTAGAGGAGGCATTACCCCATGAAGCTCCTTTACAACGATTCCGCCACAAAAACAGAAAGCTTTGGTCAATTTACACAATACAATAAAAAGGACTATCAGGCTGTGCAACACTAAACGACAAGGCTTGACACCAGATTACATGCTCCAAACTGTCTACTTAACTTCTCGACATCTTAATGACAGGAACAAGAGGTTGTACTCACGAAAATGCAAAAGCCACCAGCGCCCCACTGACCACAATGAAATCCAAGATGTTCCACAGATCTCTGAAGTAAGAGCCAGGGTGAAGCAGTAGGCCCAAGTCAACCATCTATAATACAAATAAACAGTGTTATGCACAGTGTTGTGTGAAATCCTTGGGTTTGGGAAGTTTTACATTTGGTCTCAATTATGTCTTGGTATATAAGAAAGGTGTAATAATACATACCTTCATAACCATTTCAAAAGTAAAAACTCCAGTGAAGGCATAGTCCAAATATTTTAAAACCTGTACAATGGAGTCAAAACAAAAACAGTCTGGTTATTATAAAGTCAGCAAAATGAGAATTTATTATAAAGTAAATATAAGCATTATATTGTATTTGCAAAGATGTAGAGTCTGTCTCACATTGTTTCGAGGAGCGTTGGTCCACACAGGGTCCTCTGCGGCCAAAGCAATACTGCTCATAGCTATTACTACCAGGATGGACATCTCAAAATATCTCAGGGTCACAATGTAATGACACAACCTTCTCACTCTGAAACAAAAACAGACATAAAAGAGAATAACAGTGAAGATAGTTAGAAGAAGACGTTCAGAAAGGAACTAGTACAGTTAGCCACATTATGTAGACTATCATCACTGTTTTGTAAAAGCAGACAGCCAATGCTCAATGTATGGAGTACCAAGGGCAGTAAAGTATATTTGTGGGCCCTCGGCAGGATAGGTTGGGGACCCAGTGGTACGACTTTTAATTAAAACGCTGGTCACAAGGTTCAATCTTTAAGACGTATTTGAGTTGCAAACTTGCAAAACAGCATTGGTTGCCAGTTTCAGTTATATTATCTAAAGAATGACTAGTATTAACTTAAGTATTTACAAAGGAAACCACAATGATTATCTAAAGGAATTGACAAATCACTAAAATAACCAAACAATGGATAAGTTAGAAGGCCCTCTAATTTTTTTTCTATACAGCTGCCTGCCATGTGTAGGAACTCGTGTACTCACGGATTAGTTTGTCCAAAAACGAACATTGAACTGTATGGCAGGATGGGTCTCGGGCAACTGGGGTTCAGGTCCTCCAAATTCTTCTCTGTCATCGGCATAGTCTCGGAGTCAATGCTATTTACTGAAAAAAAAAAAAAATTAATACAACAAAACATGAGTCATGTCAGTGGTCTAAAAATATGCTTCCGGGAAAAAGATTGCACATTGGTTTTTGAACATTCAAAGGGGTCTGCTCTGATTCTGATTACTGAGTGGTTTAACCATAACATATTAATATATAATTGTTTGTCAACAACAGTGGCACAGTGACAGGGGCCACAACCTATTCCTTTTATTATTAGGTGCTATATATTATGTCAGAAAGAGGCTATAAAATATACATGGCACTTTAATCTATTATTTGTTGCCACTGTAAAAAATTTGCTCTCAGCTGTCGACCATTCCTTCAATGCGGCGATTGACTTCCTCAGCAGTGGGTCTTCTCTTAACCTAGGATCTTGGTCAGGACAAGGCTACATGGTGTTTTGAGGTGAAGTGACAGTGAAGTGACAGTGCTAACCACTTGATTTCATTCAAATAAGATAAGTAGGATGACCAATAGGCTGATATTTCATAAACATTTAATATTTTTGATATTTTACAATATTTTAGCAATATTCTGATGCAAGTTCAATTAAGCAGAAATAGTTCCTCTCTTTACTAGTTAAACTGGACTAACTTTATTTAGTCACAACACATTTTGATTCAATGCTCCAGTAGGAAACACAATTTGAACTATGTAAATCTATGTCTGATTCGACCATGGCATGGATGGCACTGATATCGCATTTGCTTTAATTGCGATAACAATAATTTTGCGATACAATATTTAGCAGCCCTAATACAGACTTTTATAATACCAACAAAAACACAATTAACTATATGTGCTCTGTCTCTTACTCTGTATAAAGGTGGACTCGCCCGGGGGAGAGGTGATGGTCACAGGAGGTATGGTTCTCCTGACGTTCCTCTGGTTGTCTGAGTCTTCAGGACGATCCAGAGGCCATGAGGGATCTGTGTCCTTCTGAGGAGAGATAGCCAGGGACTCCCCCTCTGAGTCACCAAACCTACACCAACAGACAAGATTTGGACTATTAAAATAAACATGAAATATGTCTACAGTATGTTGATTAACCATTTTATTTCTCTAAAGATAATGAGTTTGGTCTATTTGAATTGAACTTGATTACAAACTGGATAAACATACAGTCAAAAATATAAATAAAAAACTGAAGACCACTTTGTGAAGCATTGCATATAGATCCTAACCAATTAGTCTAAGGATCTTCAAGTTTGCTTTGCTGTGTGCTAAAGTCAAGCGGTAAAAGGCCACACCACCTGCGTGTGGCATATAGATTAAACAATGTCTGAAAAACAATGGGCTACATAGTCTCAGTAAACCTGTATCATACTGCTTCATGTGGATTGTACAGATGTGACACATAATGATGTGACACCTACTTATCAGACCTACGTGTATCTGTACTCGCCACAATGCTAGGTGATAGTGTCCCTGTGTGTCCTAATGCCTTTGCTTCACTCTTTTACAACACACACCTGTGAGCATTTTACTCCATTCAGTTCAGATGTCTTCAGTATCATGTAGAGCTGAGCTGCTTGTGCAAATACTACTGAACTGCACAAAGGTTTGAAACTATCATTTATTCCTCTTTTAATACACTCAGACAGAGACTTGTACATCAAAGTAATGTGGTTTATGCTGTCCAGTGTCGTGACAAAGTGGACCACAGTCTTATCTCCACCGAAAAGAGAAGGGTCACTCCGTTGTGGACAGTGATGTCCGGATTTTGGCCAGGGAGAGCAAGTGGATTGAGAGGGGACAATAAGTCAACCTGATTACATTTGCCTATAGGTAGACAGAGGTGGGCTGGGTTTACCCACTCCCTCAGATACTTTATTAGCTCAACTCACTGACCAACTGACCAACTCTCAGAATTGACAAAGTCCCTTGATGAGGGACAAAAGGTCTTCTAAACCAAAACCTTGTCCAGATGCCTTTTTCTTTTGACATTACACAGAGAGAACCATATAACAATAGACCTACTTAAAGCCAGCACATGCCGTTAAGCTGGTGTTTGATATATACACCATACACCAACATCTAACTTTGCCAGTGGTTCAGTAATGAGGAGACACACTCGAGGGCCAACTTTGGCCTGCAGGCCGGGGATTGAAGAACCCTGGTTATAGACCTATATTGTATCATACTGCATACTTTTTTGTACTACTTTTTTTCTCTGATATGAAATCTCCAATTCCATATCATAATTTTGAAAAAATAGCATCATCCACTTTTTTGTCCATATTGTCCAGCTCTAATACAGAATTTAAAAAGTAGTATTACTCATAAGAAGCTTTCTTCTGTTTACCTTTGACCGTGTGGCTTCTCACTCTCTCCCTCTCCTTCCACCGTGGACTGTCTTGTACACCCATGGGTCCTATGCCTTCTTCTTTCTCCATTCGCCCCGCTCGAATTCCCATCTTTATTCCCACAGCGTCCATCTTTGTGCCGGGTCCTCCTCTCCCCCCTGCCTCCCCCCGTATTCACTGTCCCATTCCCTTCCCTATTCTGTCTATGTGAATGGTGATGCCTATGTTCCCGTTCACTAGTGACCCCTGCACTATCATCCACTGAGCTTTGATGGTGATGCCTCCTTCCTCCTTCCCTGCTTCTTGACCTGTCGTTTTTGCCCTCCTTGCTGTCTTGGTCTTTTGAGCGACTGTGGTGAACGTGGTGTCTTCCTTCTTTGCCGCTGTCGCCTCCGTTTTCATCTTTTCGCGTCCGATTTTTATGTCTATGGTGTCTACGCGCTTGGTGGGACGATGGAGGGAGAGCTTCAGTATTGATGTCTTGTTCTTCCAGAAGGTCGGGTGGCGTTGGTTGAATGTGGTCACTTATAACAGGACCATCGCGGGGCTCAATAACAAGAGGTCTATCCCGATGCGTTTTCATGTCGGGGCGAAGGGGGCAGAGCGGAGGTAAGTCTTCTGGTTCTAGTTCGTCGTAAAGGGCTTCGCAGCTAGCCCGATTGGCCCGTCTCATCTGATTGGCCCGCTGCTCCCAAATCGACATCGATTTGTGCTGCTCCTTACTGAGGGATAGGCAGAGGCACACAGGTCAATACCAGCAAAACCTTTGTAATATCAAAAGTACATTTGATTCACAATGTATGTCAAAGAAATGTTTATGTTGTCAGAAAAACAAAAGAAAGTTATAGAATAGGACACCAATGTATAACTATAATCATACAGTACTATATAGACTATCATAATTGCAAAAACGATAAAACAAGTCATTCAAAACAAATAAAATATGCATTGATGTTTGCAGGTCAAATCTGCCAGTGTCAGTACAAAATGCATTTCACAGTGACCTCTAGCACAAGGCTACATTCTATGGTGGGTAAATTCTTAAAATGGTGGCATGGCATTGGGTTTGCATATGTGCAAAAAAAAAAATCTTTGACTCAAATTAACGCAAAAGAAAACACAAAAAACTTGAGTTCAGTTGTAGATGATGAAGTAGGGTGGCTTGATATCAAAAAGCTGGCTAATAAAAGCAAAGTTTTATCTTAAATGGACCAAAATAACCAAATACTTTTGAAAAGTCTAGGCCACTTTCTGTCCAACTTTTTGCAGCACACAGATTGTTGACTATCCAAAGGCCTAGTTTCCGCTTGATACTTTATGGCCTAACACTGGCAACTTGCACATGAAACAGCAGTATATTTGGTTTTACACAGCGTCCCTCAATGTTGAATGATTTACAGTATGACAGAGGTACAATGGAGCTTTCAACACAGCGTCTGTCCAAGTCATTAATCTGAGCTGTCGACTATGGGGGAAGCTCTTCAATGAATATGTCTGAATAGAGCCAAGCATGGCCATTGTACCATGCTCTGACACACTATAGTTCTCCATTGATTGGGATACTTTGGAAGGATTGACACAAATGCACTTTGGATACTGCAGAATACACAAATCCCAAATGCCAAGTCTATTACAGGTCTAGCTGTTACATGTACGTGGTCAACAGTGTCCATAGTCCTTACCTTGTTTTGCATATTTAACATTCATCAGATGTATATTTTAAACATACAGTATATGATTTTTTAAAGAGGCTGTGTTATGCCGTTTTCAAGATTTAATTTCAATATAGTTCTAGATTAGCATTTTCAATGTTATAACTCAATTCATTTAATTGTTACTGAAAATGTATGTATTTTTTAACATAACCCTAACCCAGTATCTATTAACACATTAAGGTATGTTTTTGAAAACAACATAATCGTTGAGTTAGCATAACAGGGCCACTTTAAGGATTATCATCATCATTATTATCTAGTACAAAGTTTGATTATGTAGTTGGACACTCTTTTTCAACATTTGCATACTGCATCTGAAGTCAGTGAAGAATTGATATAACATCATAGTAATGTAATAAAAAGCTTTTTCAGTAATAAAATACGTGATACCAAATCTTCATACTTACTTTAATCACTGCAAATATAAGATCTCTAATTGCATAAACACATGGACAAGACACACACAGATAATGAGATAAATGCCCAGATATGGTCAGACGTAATGCAGAAGCACCTATTGATCTGACCTTGCGCCGACAGTGACAAATAATGAGGCTATGGAGATGTATATGTTTTTAGCATGAGACCGCCGTGCTAAAAGGCGGCTGGGTTTACCTCAGGTAGTGATGAACTGGGGTGCAGACATAACTCCTACAAAAAACATAAAGGAAGCAACAGACAGAGAGGAGAGACTTCAACAGAAACTAGACACAGGACAAACCAAGGCACAACTTAAAACAACTGCCAACAGGTAGAGACATATACATTATAGAGAATATACAACCTATATTCATGTTATACCTCCAAAGACATTATTAAAGAATTGGCTGGATAAGAGAAAATATAAAGTTTAGCTAATCAATGTGTAATGAAATGTTTACACAGTTTTTTTAGATTTAAACAGTAATGACACTAAATACAAAGCAATAAACAATATTTTCAAACACACTCAAGATTTAAGAAAATGCCAACTGATCTTATAATGGGGTCCCTAAAACAGCTAGTAAGTATACGGTAAAACTAATGACCAACTTTCATGGATATTGCACAACATGTAGAATCAACAATATGAAATATTGTGGATGAACAGAAATACATACATTTTATGGATGGATGATGTAAAATATTGTTGAAAAAAAAAACTAAAACATGTATTGCAGGTACCACATCAATCACACTATTTAAACACAACAAAACAATGAACACAACAATAAAACTAACCCAGTCAGAAGTAGCTTTTTGACATTTCCACAAACCACTGGAATATTATGTAGAAATAGAGGAAAATCATTAAATAAAGTATTTACATTTCTACACAGAAGCCAAAGAATTACCATTATCATACCATTTACATTAAAAAAAATTACCTAAAAAAAACACAAAATCGCTTTTGTTTATTTGACGCAGCATGTCTACAGGGCTGCCATAGCTATTCAATTTCAATTTGCACAATTCATTTGTATCATCCCCTTCTTCAACCCTAAAAACATAAAAAAGTCCTTCCCACATCCTAAGATTAGATAAAATACATTTTTCAAACGTACTTTGAATCTGCAGAAATGTCAAAGCTACAAAATTTGAGATTGTATTGTAACACGCACAATACATTCACATCATCATCACAAAAGTGCCACAATGTTGATTTGAACGATTCAATGACACAGACAAATGCAAAAGTGAAGAAGACCAAACAGTGGGAGCATATAGGATATATTTTATAAAGATAGAGTTTGACAGAAGGGAAAATGGCTGTATTTCAAAATTGTAGGTAATAATAAACTCACAGTGAGCTAACGCTGCAGAGGGATGAGCTGCTAGAGTGCACGTTACCTCGACTGCGCGTTAGAAAACTGCACATGCACAAAACAAAACATGGATGAAGTCAGAGAAACCAGCAAGACACCATTTTGACACCATTTCTCTGCTCCAATGTGGCTGTTTATAGCTCCCCCATTACAGTTCAATACAATGGGAGGTCAAACAAAACTCAGGCTGAACTGTAGTGAAAATGCCATAAAGATAGACATCTCAATTGCTTTAGAAACTGCCAGGTAAAGTCATTTTAAGTTATTTTATTCGCCTGTCGAGAGAAATGTATCGCTACAATTCAGACCTGAGGAAGTGTGATACTGAAATCCAAAAACAAGCAGAATTTCAGTATGACCGCTCATGCAAAAAAACAAGACGTCTAAAAGTACTGAGGTGGGTCTATTCTCACAAGACACACCCAATCTACAGTACCAGTCAAAAGTTTGAGCACACTCCATCATTTCAATGGAAAAGTGTGTTCTAACTCTTGACCTATACTGTAATTTGATAGCATTTCTGTGAACTTTCTTGTTAATTGAAAATCACTATAAGAGTGCTTCAAATTACAGTTGTTTATATGTCAGTACCCTACTTTTATTTAGCAAATCGTTAAATAGTGTCATTGTTCAGAATACAATAAAAGTCAACATCACAAACTAATGCGTTTCAGCTCATTTGTGCTTCTGTTATTCTAATTTGTTAAAATGCTGGTGAATCCAAACATTTGACTGGTACTGTATATTTTAACATTTACCAAAAACAATAAGTTATTTTGTTCATAAACTGGAAAAAAACAATAGATGGGAATATAAAAAGGTTAAGGCTAGGAAGTAACCATGGGCCACAATAGCTGGCGTCTATTGGAGGCAATGCTGTGAAAAAGCTAACCCTTTATCATGACTAAATATTCAATCAGTAACACATGTATCAAGACTAACCAACAGATGTGTATTTCACTACAACAATGTGCTTTACATTTAGTTTTGTCCTAATTCAAAATGGCTTTACATTATTACACTCAAATGCAATACAAATTGAATTACAAATGATACGTTAGTAGAAGAGCTTAGAGACTTACGGTGTGATGGAGATGTTAGCAGCCGACATGGGGCTGACCTCTTTCACCTCTTTGGCTTTCTGCAGAGCCAGCTTCTTATTGATGGCCTCCTCTTGCTCCTCTTCATCCTAATTATATATACAATGGGCAAACATATGTGACAGGGGTGCACAGTTGGATAATAAAGCAAGTAACACCGAGACCCTTCAGGTAGACTGAAGAAGAGGTCACTTAATACTTCAGGGATCACAACAGTCAGTTATTTCAACTGGTCACAACTGGTTTGTTATTTTAAGCTTATCCCCACCATCTTATGCCAAATGTCTACAAGGACTGAATCTAAATATTGCATGGTAGACCTTGTGATCTAATACATTTTGACTGATTTACAAGATGCTAAAAAGATTTTTTTGGTGGTACTGCAGCCAGAAAATCCACCGGGGCCCAAAAAGGACTTCCCATTGACCGCACTGTAAAAAGAAATGCCTGGTGCTCGGCTGTCAGGGCACCTACTACTTTCAAAATGGTCGGATCTAGTGGTGTTTATTTTCTATATTCACATCATATACTTTTACTCTGTTAAAATCTCCAAATCTGCCAAAATATAATTTATTATTTATCATGTGACCACTCAGTCCTGCCTTCGGGCAGATTGGTCAGACTCAGAACTGGGCTCAAAGGCCTAGTGCACCTGATCCTCTCGTCGCACAATGCATCATGGTTGGCACAATATGCATGTTGGATGCAAATGTTGGCCTCCATAACAAACAAATTTAAATCAACAAAGGCCATATTGCCACTCAGGATCCTCTAAATAATACATCCATGGGGCAGACTGACAGAAATGTGGCGGTCATACCATCCAGTGAACCATCTGACCACCACCAAACACAACAATAATCACATTAACACTTCATTCACCACTAGTAATGCACATAGAGAGCCAAGATGGATGTGTCTTGCTCATGGACATTTTAGCAGTATGGACTAGGAGCAGTGGGGATGGAACCATCAACCTTCTGTTTACCTCTTGAGAAAATGTGGCTCAGAAACAATTGTACTGAAATTGTAAAAAAAAAAATGTGATATTGATTATTTCATTGATTTACAACTCCTCCGCCCAATATTCAACTCGCTACAAAGCTATTAAAGTTTATGACCCTGAACAACCTCCATTTGAATTTACCCAAGGATCTTAGCTATTAGTCCCACAATAAAGAGATGTAATAAAGGATGGAAAAACACAATAAATCCTACCCTGACCTCTCACTAAAGCACTAAAGCGATGGGTTACCTTAGTAAGCTCTTGTGCATTTGCGAGGTTATCCACAGCAATGGCCAAGAAGACATTCAAGAGTGTGTCTGGTTGCATTTGGAGTCAAGGAACCAAAAAAATCAATCGATAAAGCAAAATCAATATTATACCATTGAAGCTGTTTATCAAATTGATAGTAAATTCTCTCTTTGTTTGTAAGACTAAAGCCACATAGGGAAAAATCAATTGTAAAGGATACAGTTTCCAAACAGCGTAAGAACAATGAAATATATGGAGGAGAACATGCCCCCGTGGACTCCGCCCTGAGACTCGATGCCGTGGTACATCACAGCGTTCCAGTCTTCGCCGGTTAGGATCTAAGAGGCAAAAACACATGCAGTAAGATACAGGAGTCTATAATGGGAGCGTTTTATAAAGTTGGAAAATTTATCAAGTTACTACAATCTATCATAATAGTACTAAATTATTTAAAACATTTTTTAGCTCTTGTCTTAAACACTATGCAAACTAAATTAAAAATATTTCATAAATTGAAAATATATCAAAATAACTTAATTAGTTCCTTAATTTTCACAACTTTCTACACACAATGCATATTTGTAGATGCTGACAATGTGGCATTGACTGGAGCTAATCTTTTAACTTGAATATTATTTAAACACAAACTGTTTAGAATCCAAAATGTTCAAATTGACGGCTTAAAAAAATAGACATCCCAAAAGTAAAAATCCCCAAATCCTCGCTAAAAAGTTAAAAGTTAAAAAAAAGTTTATTAGTCCCTTAGACTAAATGTATGGGAAGCTCTGAGTTAGGTTTAACCATTTGTGTTGGTAAGGGAAGAGAAAGTGGAATGGAGGTGACCTTTACCTGGAAGACGGTGAGGATTGCTGCTGGGAACGTGTCAAAGTTGGTTGTCGGCGTTTCGTCTTCAAAATTAAACCTGCAGGGAGAAAATCACTTGTCTGTAATCAAGCCTAAGCCAAACACAGCCAATAACATGTCCATCAACCACTACAGGTCCTTGCATGGCTGTAGTTTGCTTTAGAGCTAAATATGAAGAAGTGGAAGTTAGATATTGTTATTGAAAGAGGTTAATTTATTCCCCTTTTTTGAGCCCTTTCGTCCCCTCACACACTTCATTATAACAGCCCAAGTCAGCACTGCTAAGTAGTGCAATTATTAGCAAATCGACTGCGGGTTTCATTCCTGGACAAAGATCTATGCATTTGTCAATCCATGCATTTTACCTCCTAGGAAAGTCAGTGCCTCAGCATACAGCATTACTCAAACATAAAGACATGAATGAAACTTAACGAGAAAATCTCTCTTCAAAAATCTTCATTTAATTTTAGTACCAAAAGCCTAAAATGTTGTTTGACGCTAGGCCTATATAACCCAAATAATGGCTGTGTGACTATAGCATATTGTTTTATGGGATGTGGTATTGCTGACATTTTGTATCTGTAGCTGTCTGCTGAGACCTAATTATGTCCACCCCTCAGTGAAAGAAATGCAGATTAAAATGGCAGCCAAATTTGTCTTTTCCAAATCTATGTGAGCGTACATAAAATTAGATAGTTGTCATTAAACGCCATTCTCAACAAAATACACAGATTTTTGCACGATACTCACTGTCCACCAAAAAGTTGCATGCCCAGAAGTGCAAAGACCACAATGAAGAGGAAAAGCAGAAACAAGAGACTGATGATGGACTTCATGGAGTTTAGCAGCGACACTACAAGGTTTCGAAGTGAATTCCAGTATCTAAAAAAAACAATTCAATGTTCAAATAAATGTCCGCATTAGGAGCTATGTAGGTATAAAGTGCTAGACAGTTTGAATTACATACTTAGTAACTTTGAAGATCCTGAGCAACCGCAGAGCCCGCAGTACACTGATCCCAAAGGAGGCTCCAGGTTTGATGGCTGCCCAGATCACCTCAAAAATACTGCCAATGATCACCTATGAAGACATGGATTGTTTAAAGGCAGAAATCCAGGGTCTTACAAATGTTTAGTTCCTCGTCAATGAGTTTGGTCAATCTGGTGTCCCCATTTCAATGATTTAGTTAATATAATACTACTGTATTAACACAGATACGAAAACCAATTTGAAGCACGATCATTGAGTGTTTTATTGTTATCAAGAGCCAAACTTTCAAATCACTTTTAGATGTAAAGACTTTTGGTTGAATCTGAAAATTTGACCAGTTTTATTTAACATTTTTTAGTCTACAGCCTTTGCCTAATCACTCTATACATGCTAATGCTAAAACCATGGATTTAGACTTCATCCTAATAGATTAACTCACCCCAAAGTCAAAGCAGTTGAATGAAGAGTGGAAGTAGTTCTGAGGTCCCAGTCCGTACATTTTCATGGACATCTCAGCCAGAAACAGGCCCAAAAACACAAACTCGGCCAGGTCTGTCGAGAGAACAAGAAAACACAGCGATCAATGTCTGAGGTTAATAGGCAGTGGCTCTCTGTTGATTTCTTTAGTTCAATAGCCTCGCACCACACCACAGTGCCCTGCTGCTGCCCCTGGTGTGAGGTCTATGTTACATGTTTTTCTGTACCTGTTCTGCTGCAGCAAAGGTGGAAAACCGCAAATGAGCAGAAGTGAAAAAGCATAGATAAATCAAGTTTAAATAATCTTTTAAACATTGCAAGAGCTGAAGAACTTTGTACTGTGAATGGCTAGGCTAAAGTAAGCTAACTTAAATTGACTAACCTATAGGCCAAAATGAAAATAAAAACCTGTTGCATTATGTTAATTTACATGCTAATATATGTTAAAGACAAACTGGCTTCTGTAGATGGTATTTAATGAGGAAAAATGTTGTCTCAGAAGTATAACATAATGTTTATGTGATTTAGGAAAAGGTGTGAATATTAGCTTAGCATTAGCAGGAGTTGATGCTAGTGCCACATGAAGTCAGCCACATTCTTTATATTGACCAGCCTACATGTTATTTTGTACCTTATTGCTGTGTTATGAGATTTTAAAATACTACGTCCCCAACAAAAATAGCTAAAGTCAAGAAAAAAATCAAGCTGCATGCATATTTCTTCCCTTTTCATATGGCATGGATTTAAATGGACTATTAGAGATGTTGCAAGCACTAAATGACAGGTGATACTCACATAAAGCAAAGGTAAGCCACTCGGGCTGGTCGTAGTGGACAATAGCGACACAGAGGGTGTTGAGACCAACTAGACACAGCACAGTCCAGTAGAAGTGTTGGGACTTGACCAATCTCCGAATGGTAAACCTGATCCTCCTCTCTTTCCTCTTGAAGTAAGACGAGCTCTCATTCTTACTCTTAACACTGGCCCGAGCAAACGGGGAACCTTGAGGGGCTGTGGTGACAAAAACATAAAAGGGCAATAAAAAACTCTTTGAGTTTTGTAATTTAGCAAATGTTGAATCACTTAATAGCAACTGATAATATGAACATCCATTTATTACAATTGAATAGATACATGTTCATTGTATATTAAATGCCTTAGCTTATAACTTATATAGAGAGAATTCAAGTGAGAAACAGCAATGTTAATGTAGTCTGAAATACTACAAAGAAATGGCAACTGTAGAAGTGGCTTATGCTACATGTATGATAAAAAAAAGTAAATTGCATACAGGTATTGACAATTATTATCAACAGATCACAAGACATTCGCCGAACACTGACTTGTAACTCTTGAGTACACAGTTTATTTTACTAATATTACTTTTTTATTTTAAATTGTATTTGTGGGTGATATGGTCGGACTATGACTTTATTTAAAACTACTATGCTGTCCAACTTACACTAGTGTCATACAGTCCAAACCACCTGAACAAACCACCAGAACAAGAGTCTAAATGTAATATAATTTATTTAAATTGACTACCACCATTTTCTATTGATTTAACTTTGACCAAATAGAATTGACTTCAGCTCCATTGTGTCACGCTGCTTATTGCTTCCCTTCCACTTGAACTCTCACGTGGCCCGTACTATATTAAACTTTCTGTTTCTTAAATTAAAAACTAGAATGTCAAGTGGTGCTGGACACAAAGGGGGAAAAGAAAAATGGATCTATTAGAGTTTCATTAGTAGCACAGGAAGAAGAGCAGTGGGCTAATCATTTCCTGGTCTATTTTAATTCACAGATATGACTCAACACCTGAGGACCTACTGCAGACTGCCACTATATTGCAACACATTAATTCTTTCATATAATGCAATATGCAGGGTTTGTTCAGTAAATAAACACTGGCCTTGTGAGGAGGTGTCGCTGGAGTTTCAAAGTTAATATGTCTGTGTCAAACAAGCTACAGAGGCTTGCATAAAAAGATAACCTTTGTGAAGTATCTTGGTGTGTACCAAACCAAACAAAACACAGCAGCATATTTGAAAGTTTGTATGCTCACCAACTGATATGTCTGGGAAGTGGTCCTCTCCTTCCTCTGCATTGATTAGGTCATTCTTACTCTTCTTGGCTCGTTTTAGTACTAAAAAATAAAGAAAAGGTGGGGTCATATTAGGGCTACAAAAAATGTATATATGTAAAATATATATATATCAGCAACATATTGTGGAAATATCTCCACTGAACTAATTGTGTGGTTAAAACTATTTGTATTTTCCGCACTATAGGGCGCACTGGATTATAAGGCGCACTGTCAATGAATGGTCTATTTTCTATTTTCATATATAAGGCGCACCGGACCATAAGGCGCATTAAGTGAAACAGACAAGTCAGTCAGTCAAACTTTATTAAAGCGTTCACAATAACTCTCAACATTGTTCAAACGTTAATGGGCGTGTTCACAATAACTTTCAACCTCGTTCATTTGTAACACGTAAAAAAACACAGTCTGATACCGCTAAATCAAACGTTAGCGTATTCACAATTACTTACATTTTTTCAGTTATAACACGTAACATACAACACAATACAGTCACTTTTTCAGTTTATTCCTCGTCCACAAATCCCTCAAATTCCTCATCTTCAGTGTCCGAGTTAAACAGTTGGGCGATTACGACATCCAGCATGCCCGGATCCCCCTCGTCATTATCCGAGTCTGTGTCGTTGGTGTTACCTGGCAGTTCAGTGATGATTCCTGCCTTCGTTACGGTGAAGCATAGTACCGGTATGTATTACTTGCCTTGAGCGCCGTGTGACACAAAATCTCTTGGAGGTCAGTAAGCACAACCATAATTAATCCATATATAAGGCGCTCCGGATTATAAGGACTGTTGGTTTTTGAGAAAATTAAAGGTTTTTAAGTGCACCTTATAGGGCGGAAAATATAATATATATCCTTATTATTGAAGAACTCAGACAATAGAATGCCAAGTTCTTTTTCATGCTTGCTGACAGTGTTTTTGCATCTGCTACCATTTTTTTGTCTGGGTATGTTATATGTAAAAAAAAAAAAATTCTGTTACTACTAATTTATGTTAAATTTATGACCAAAACAGGCCTAGACAAAGGACTAAATCTAAGTTTATTTATGTATATAGAGTATAATATTTCAGATATACATCATTGCAGCAAAAAAGGGCTGTACAATAAATTGCAAATTGTGCTATTCAATAGTTTTAAAAGTTTCCTCTAAACTATCCCCTGAAAGCCTGAATCAACACAGGTGGGTTCACCCTGGACAATCAACAGTTAAAATTGGCTGACATCTTCTTTTGGTTTGCATTCATACATTCCTTTTTACCAGTGCACCAAGACTTTCTCAGACTTTCTCTACATCCCCAATCAATAAAAACTGTAACTTTCCTGATGCAGCTGATGAAAATACTGTACAATCAACAGCCAACATAAACCCTCCTTGACATAGATTTAGTTGTCTTATTACTACATGCCTAACAGTATTTGATCATGATTATTTGCATTATCATAACTTTTTTGTACATATAAAATTTGCACCTACCTGATCACACTGCCTGACACTATGCCCAATTACGTATATGTCAGAAATTTATACCAAGGAGGGCCACTTGCTGAGGTGGCTGATTTCGCTTCACCAAAAGTCCCCTTCAGTTGGATCTGTTTTCTGACCACTTATGTTCAGGTTCAGGGTTATTCACTATTGTCCCTCTATATTACAACAATAACCACACAGAAAAGTCGACTTGGATTATGTAGAGTCTAATGCAGTAAAAAGACCATTTGAGCCAATTGAGAGGTAAGCCTGAGGGACACAAAAAATTGCTCTGCGGTCCGCATTTGGCCCCCGAGCCATAGTTTGGACACCCCTGGTCTATAATTATATCGGCGAAAACAGCGTGTCGCCGATATTATGGAATCACATCGGTGCGCAGATCCTAGCTGTGAACGCGATAATTCAAAAACGAATTGCCGGATCATTTTCAACATTTGCACACAGGTACATACCATAAAGACGCAGAACTGTATCGATTTGGGTACTTCTTCGATGAATATTCATTAAGTAATTAATTAATAACGGGCCAAAACTGTGAACGCAATAACTCAAAAAGTCTTTGCTGGATCTTT
>JAVQKC010005350.1:0-11031 GCA_036025475.1 Philypnodon macrostomus
TTAAACTCATGCATACAATCAACCCCCTCTCCCCCCACCCGCATAACCTCTGCACGCTCCCGCACAGAGAGCCTGTCATAAATCAATGGGCAGGATCGTGTCTGCCAGTTAGACTAAACAAGAGCATTTGTGAGGATTTGCTCTCGCCCATTAATCATCTTGACAGCTCCAAAAACACATTTCCCCTTTAATGACTGTATTTGGATAATCAGCTCCATTTCCCCTACCCCGCCCGCCCTGCCTTTCTCTCTCCGCTCTGGCTATGAAGCAGCAAAAACCCGACCCATTTTGGACTTTTTTTTAAAACTTTTGCCTCAAGCACCATGAAAATGTAGCAGAACTTGGGGGGAGTGAAATTGTCAGCCTGTAATGCAGTTACCCTCTCTCCACACTAGCTTTGAGGATTATTGAAGACATTAAAACATAAAAACACTTTTAATCATGTTATGAAATAAAGCCTGCAGAGTCTATCAAATGGTATATTGTTCATTGAAATGTATCCCTGCTTAATTACCTGGGTTCTTGTGTTACTCAGCCAAACGGAGGCGAAAGGCCGAGTCATACTCACACTATGAGAACAAGAAAAAAGTTTGTATCGGCAAAGACCATTCATCCTCCCCGAGAAACTCAGCTGAACTCCACATAGGACCCGCCCACTACAAGCAGTTATATGTATTATTTAATCAACATTTGCCATATGTAATTGGCCACTTAACACTATATAGTGTCAGCTTCAGATGTAGCTTGTTGGTAGAGTGTTGGTTAGCTTCTCCAGTGATTATCATTGCTTAGCTTAGCCTGACTAGTGAAACAGATGAGTACTCTCTGACTCGGCCAGCTGATCGTAAAAGCCTATCCACTGCTCATGCACACAATAGTTCTCAGACACCCTGCCAAAAAATGTTCTGCTCAGCTAATGTGTTGAGAACAAACTTCAAGAACTACCGAACTGGGGAGCCGAGAAATAAATTACGTCATTTTATTCTCAGAGCCGCCCCTGCGAGAAAAAAATCGGAATTGTCTTTAAGGGCCTACTGTGTTCCTTTTTAATGCGTGGACTATACCATACACCTTGATTAGGAGGTCGATTATTGGTTTGGTTTAGTTTATCTGTGTAAATAATTTATGTTTGTCTTTCATTTGAGCTTTATAGTGTTTCTTTGTAAATATGTATAGTCTTGTTTTGTGGTTCCCCCTTTTCGGTTGGCTTTTGTCTCTGTTCAGCCAGTGTATATATTGTGTGTCTGTCGGTACAAAAAAATAAAAATGATGCCATGGTTTTCATACATTTCTATTGCCTCCGTGCAGCCATGCTGACATAGCCCCACTGCACACACTAGGACTTAACCAGGACTGAACAAGGACAAATCCTAGAACTAGACCATAGAATATTGAAATATTTTTGTCTAATGCACCAAAAATATAAACCAAATCATATTAGTAATGATGATTTCTAGTAGCACAGTGGTTAGCACTCTGGTTTGGTATTCAGGGCCTTTGGAGTTTTCATGTTCTTTGCTCTAGACACTACAATTTCCACTACCACTAAAAACACATACAATACACTGAAAAAGAGATTCTTAATCTGCATGGTTAAATAAAGGTCAAATGAAAAAAAGAGCAGTTCCTCAACTAAGATGGTTGGTAGTTCAACCCCCTCCTTGTTGTTTTTATTACTTGTTGGACTCTTGTGTACAGCACTTTGGTAAATGAAAGTTGTTTAAATGTGCTTTATAAATAAATTTGACTTGACTTGACTTGTTGGTTAATACTGTGTCCTTGGGCAAGACACTTGACCCACTTTGCTTTGGTGTTTGTCAAGAAGCCTGTTGGCGTGGTATGGCTTCCACATTTCTGTCCTTCTGAGCCCAGGCAACTATGCCCAACAATGTCTATGGGCACTTGAATGTCTTGAAAAGTTCTATATAGATCAAATTAATTATTGAATTAGGGCCTTTTTTGTTGGCCCAAATCTTCACCAGTTCATGGATAATTTTGCAGACTTTCAATGTGAAGCAAGAACCTCTCACTGTCTAAAAGGCTTCTGCTAAAAAATCAAAATTATCTTGCAGCACAGTGGAAAAAAGCCTATTTTTTCCCTCCACCTTCGCTCCCCAAACCACAAGGCCCCAGCTCATATAAGCCCATGCACACTTGCTGTCACACTGCTGCTAGATTAAACACACAGTTACACGGACCGCATGTCTCGATGCGTTAAGCTTTCAGGACCTTTCAGACATCTGGCTTCGTGACCCTGTGAACTTGAGAAAAAATGTGGAACCAAGATAAAAGTTGGTTTGACTTTTGGAGCCCGCTGAAGAAATCAACAAAACTTCAATCTGCATAAGTGAAAGT
The DNA here is from genome assembly GCA_036025475.1 of Philypnodon macrostomus. Lineage (NCBI taxonomy): Eukaryota > Metazoa > Chordata > Actinopteri > Gobiiformes > Eleotridae > Philypnodon > Philypnodon macrostomus. The sequence continues at coordinate 2,356 of JAVQKC010005350.1, forward strand.
GGACAGAGTGTAAGCTAGAGATAGAGTGGACAGATTAGTTATGTTAGTTTGGACGTTTACAATTAGCTACGATCCATCTACTGCTGTTAGCTGCACTGGGGATAAATGGCAATGGTAAATTTAAACAAAGGGAGTGTGAATGAAAAATAATGGTAGTGGGATCATGGTCATAACTGCCATCAGTGAACATGAAATTGAGATCTGGCTTCCTGAACTGAGCACTATTTTAAAACTATTTATACACTTTTTGGGCTTTACGTGGTAGCTCAGGACTCTATCTAGTGTCACTGACAAAGAAGGGCGTCCAATAGGGCACTTTTGTTGCAAGAATTGGCAGGCTATAGCTGATGATAATAATAACAATAACAATAATAATAGTAATAATGGCTTACACTACATACATACATATAGCACATGTCAAGATACCCAAAGTGCATTATATTTAAGTCTATTTTTCATTCACATACTGGTGGTAAACTACTTCAGTAGCCACAGCTAACCTGGGGCACACTGACAGACATAGAGGCCATTCTACGTCAACAGCCTCTCCAACAAACACCAATCACACAACTGTATTCATGGGTTAAGTGTCTTGCCCAAGGACACGACAGTAGACACAGTTTTGAGCCAAAATTCGAACCTCCAACCCTCTGGTTATAGGATGACCACTCTACTACTGAGCCACGCCACCCACATAAGCTATTTGAAAAGTAATGCAATACTTAATTGCAGCAATTTCATAATGTTTATAATATTATCTTGAATTATAAGACATGCATACAGTAAAAATATTGCTGAAAATAATTCATGTTTATTTTGAGTTTATAAACAATGATGATGATTAGGTATATATATATATATATATACTATTTTACAGTAGAGTTCAATTCATTCATTCACTCACTCAAAAATTGGTGGTAAGCTATTTTTTAAGCCACAGCTGAGAGCCTAAAAAGAGAGGCTCATAGGATCCAGTTTTGTTATAATGAATTTCAGTAAACAAGACAGTTGCCTAATCTGGCCATAAAGACAAATCATTAATAAAAAAAAAATTAAATTCAATATAGTTTCACAGTGAGTTGCATTTAAATAAACAGCCCCCATCTCAACACAGCATTGTCAACATACCACGTGTGTCTGCAGCAGGTGTCTCTGTTGTGTTGACATGTGGATGAAGTGTATGGCTGAACAGTTGTGACACTTCTATGTCAGAATAACACAGAGCTGAGTGATGGTGATGTGTTCACTGACCTCTCAGTTTGTCGGCTGGAGTCACGCGCTGCAGTCAGTCCCAGTGTTGACAGACTAGAGACAGACAAGTGATGAAGACATCTGAATGCACCTGACAACTATAAACAAACCAAGAATATGATATGAATACACTCAAGGGACAGTGAACAATAGCATTATCCCTGAAAAAGCTCTAGCTAAACCATGCAGGCCAGTACAGTGTAGACTAGGCTGTGTTCAAAATGAATCCAAACTAAACGAGAAATCAGTTGAAGAACGCAGACCTCCGCCAAGGCAGCTCATTTCCTCTGTACACTTCAAAATGTAACCTTGTGTGAGACTGGACACCCCTCCAGAATTTTTTTTTTCTTTTTTGTTTTTATTAATTAAATTATTAAAATCATAATAATTATTCTCCAACTCAAAATTTTCACACCATGTACCAACTCAAAAATCAACAAAACCAGGTCCAAGTATACCACCAGAGAGAGCCCAAGTACCCATACCACAGTTTGAGAACCAATGCCCTATCACATATTGGCAAATGACTGCTACTCATTGTTTAGTTTATTTAACACGTTCTGTGAGAAGGATGGGGAAGGGACTTGCTGACCAGACAGCCAACCACTGTAATTTCTGGCCTTCCCTGAAAATTTCATCCAAATCCAATCAGTAGTTTTTGTGTTGCTTACAGACAGACAGACAAGCTGGAGCAAAAACATTACCTCCTTGCATGGCGGAGGTAATAAATAGAAAGAATACAATTTAATACTTGTATTAATACTTTTATAATCTTTCATCAATAGTTACTTGCATTAAAAAGTATGTGCAAATAGTAGCGATAATATGGACAGACAGACAACAACTCACTTCACAATCATTCATGATGGACAATTTCATTTCCCAAATAGACAGGGAGACTACTCAAGAGAATATGTGAGTGGGCTGGCACTCCATCAAGTAGGTAGAAAACCGGGAAATTGAATTTTCTGAGCTTTTGACCATGGTATAATATTGTTTGTAACCCAAACACATACACAAAGTTGTGATTTGCATCATTCACACGTTTGAAAAGTGAATTATGTTGGCTTTAGCTTTAGTCCTCTCCAAGAGCTGAAAACTGATTCACCATGGGATTAACCTATAAGTGATAGGGGAAAAACCACTCCTCTCTAGGAAGTGCTCCTGCCTGCTCCTGCACTGTAAACAAACACACCCAGAGATCATTGTTGCTACCACCATTTAATTACATATCTGATTGGCGACAATGAGTGTTGTGAGTGTGTCAGGGCTTTGTTTATATTCCAGAAGAAGTAAAAAGTGGTTGGAGTTTATTTTTTGGAAACCCCCGAAAACCAGCACAAATGGTTTGTTCTTGTCTTAAAGGACAGACGTCTATCAGAGCATTTGCTATCGACTCCAAGTGGGAGCGCCACAAAACAGCTTGTGTTAGATAAAAAATTGTGTTTGATTTTGCAAAAACTTAAAATGGTAATAATGCTAAATGTATCCAAAAAGCATAATATATAGAAATATAATAATAGGATCTTTAAAGAGTTTGTGTGTGAGATACACCATAGCATGAAGGCATCAATAAAACTGCTGACAGAACGCATACAACTTCTAAAAACACAAGGTCATTGGTCAGAAAGGAAAATAATGGATGGGACCAGATGGTGCACAACACAACAAAAACTATTGTGAGGAAGCAGTAATGCTAAAGAATGCAAACACTGGTAAAATACTTCAGATTCAAACCATAAAGAATAATGTTTAAAATATGTTTCGAATGTGGTGGTGTTTGGTTGAGGATGCAATAAGGAGGCCTAAGATTGCAATGTATTGCAGTACTATGGAGGCCAAGCAGGGACGTTTAGTTTTTTAGTCAAATGTAAATGTGTAATCTAACAAAGAAACTTAAATCATTAAAATTACTTTAATTACAAATTACAAAATGCATTTACTTATTTCCTCTTATGGTGGTAGTCTGTACCTACGGCCCCTCCAACCACCACCAAACAACCACATTCATTCATAGGCAATGTGGGTTAAGTGTCTTGCCCAGGGACACAACAACAGTGTACGCTCAGGTGGGGATTTTGAACCAGCAAACCTCTGATTGCAGGGCGACTGGTTACCCACTGCGCCACTGCCAACAAAAATGACCATCCATTTATGGTTTCATTTTACTTTTGCCCAATGGCAGCGCTGCCTCAGAATATGTAGTTTGAAAATTGTCTTGAGAAAGCTACAGTTTATTTAATGCACAATAATGTTTTTTTTGAGACAGCATTTTAGTTCAGTTTGAAAGCTAGGACCATACAAGTGTGGTCTGTAGTGTAGAAATACTTGTCTATGCACACACTGCCATCATAATAATGTACATATGCACTGATTTATAACTATGACTTTAGCCTGTGCGTCTGAATGCCTGTCTAGCGGTGATCTAGACCAGACATAATGCTTTTAGAGGCTACATTATGACCACAGGCAGCCTCAGAGTGGAAGGAACAGCTGAGATGTCTGTCAAAGCACAAATTAAAGACATCAGTCGGGTTAGTGTTTCCTTGCCAAAGCACGTTCGGATCTGAAAAATCGTGACAACTCGCCCAAGATCTCCCGACGGGTTAGGGTTAGCAAATGGAGAGCAGCTGGACACAGAGGCCGAGAGCAGTTAGCAGAGGACTGTAGTGTAATTGAAAAGTTCATTTCTTCATTACTGCATAAAAAGACAATATGTTTATTAGCAGAGGTCGGTAGCATTGCCAAAAATTTCAAAAGAGTCAAGTAAGACAATTGTTATATACAGTAATAAATAAGTATTAAATTATTGAACATAACTTCCAATTTATCAGACAGACACACAAGAAAATGATCAGATGCATGAACAGATGAATGAGCTAATGATAATAATAATCCAAAATGATCCACCTTTCAAGATGACCAAAGAGCTTTGCCATTTTTAAGTCCATTATTAATTCACACCATGTCCACACACTGGTGGTAAGCTACTTCGGTAGCCACAGCTTCCCTGGGACATACTGACAGATACCTGGCTGTCATTTCCTGCCTACGGCCTCTTCGACCACCCCCAAACAATCACACAATAACATTCATAAAGGCATATGTTCGTCCTTGTTCAGACCTTGTTTAGTCCTGGTTCAGACCTAGTTCAGATCTGGTCCAGACCCAGTTTAGTCCTGGTTGAGACCTGGTCCAGACCTGGGTAAAAGTTCTGGTTCAGACCTGGTATAGTCCTGGTTGAGACCTGGTCCAGACCTGGTTAAGTTCTTGTTCAGACTCGGTATAGACCTGGTTCAGACCTGGTTTAATCCTGGTTCTGACCTTGTCCAGATCTGGTTTTGTCCTGGTCCAGACTTGGTTTAGTACTGATTCAGACTTGCAGGGTCCTGACTTGGTCCAGACCTGGTTTAGTTCTGGTTCAGTCCCAGTTTAGTTCTGGGATTTGAACCACTAACTCTCCGGTTATAGGACGACTGCTCTTAGCCACTGCTGCCATGCCACTAAAAACATACAGTAAAACATATATATTAAAGTAGTCATCATAATATTAACAAAAAACTAGTATGTCTCCCAAAAGAAAGACGATAATTGGGGATATTGAACTGAGTATGAAGTCAGAAGATATCCCATTCCCAAAGTCCTTAATCCCCGTAATCCTAAATCTTCATCATAATACAAATAGTTTAGTCACCTAAACAACTCTCTCTAGTAACTCTAACTTGCTTGAAGTGATTGAATATGATATAACTGTCTACATATTCATTCACATCTCAAGCTACATTTCATTTTAGAGTGGCTGTAGAGGCTTTGGGGGGCCCCCTGCAGGACCTTCACGGACCTCTATCAATTGTTCCTGTTTCTAAAAATGCATAGACCTAAATGTTCATATGTAAAAACATACTCAATTATAGTACACCCAATATAATCTTCATATGTGTTTCTTTAGCTTTGTGTACAAGTGGTTTAACTGTCCACACTCACAGCAATGGAAGTTCTGGACCGACCACAGCAGCAGCCAAAGCCCTGGGCACTTTTCCACTAATCTTAAGGTTTGCCAAGGTCAGAGCTGTTCCCAAAATGAAGTCAAATAAAGCACTATTTCTCTGTTGGAAAGAGAGCTGACAGGCTGCGGTGTCATTAATCAATATGTGAGACAAACCCAGACCAGATTTACATGAGCGGCCCCACTACAGGAATGTTAGCAACGCCACGCTAAGTCAATATGCATCCATCAATTTACCATAAAGTGACAGCAGGATGTTTGGACAGCAGACAGGGACCTCTTTAGTTTGCTAATGCACTGCAACGTATCACATTTAAAAGGTTTTTGAGTTAGCGGAATTCAGCTACATTTGGTCACTGTCCCGGCTAATAAATGTGGGTGCCAAATGTAGCTTCTGGCGTCCGGTGTCGAAAGACCGCAACGTGTGCAAAAACACCACTATCAAGCCACCTGGAGGATGAGAGGGTCAAAATATTAAGCATGAACGTGGAAAATAAGGTGTGACAAATTTTATGTCCCTGCAGGGCTACCATACTATTCTGAAAAAGGGGATGAACTGTATTTCAGAGTCATTAGTGAATTCCACCAAAAACTACAGCCAAAATATACCCAATGCCTTTTTTATCATGTGCAATGTTCAATCCATATTTTCCAAAAACACATTGAGGCCATGGGTGACTGCAATTTAGGTTCGCAGGGTCGACAGAGATACACGACCATTCACATTCATTCACTAGGGGGAATATAGAGTTACCAAGTCTGCTAACACATGCACATGGTAGGAGCATGCCCTTTGAGTACCCATGACAACACAGGGAGGACTTTGAAAAATCGGTCGGTAGAGCTTAAATTTCTTGTCCCGCCATCATGAGTTCAAAGCCGGCTCAGTTTGCTACATGTCACTTCCCACTCTTCTCCCTGGTTTCCTGTTACACTACTGTCCCGTAAATAAAGAAATAACAATTGAATTCCATCGGAGTGTTTCAGATCTGTTTTTGGAGTTATGTAAAGATTTGGACAGCAGGCAGCAGCAGCATCCAACCTTTGAAGACCCACTTTGATTCCTGATCTGGTGTTTGAGAACCGCCAGCACACGATCTGTCAAAGTGTTAAACTTAATAGCATAGCATAGCGGCATGTTTTGTATGTGTTTGAGAGTATCTGAGATGTTGGACAGGCATGTAAATAGTACAAAGACAGGTTAGTAACAAAGTGTGTCAATGTTGGACAGTGATTAATACATATTTCCTATATTTATCATGTCAACAGGCCATTTATTGTTAGCTAATGGCTCCACACAACCATTACCATCCTGGAAGTGTTGTTATTGCTTTGTGGGTGTCATTACTGCATTATTTGAGGGTACAAACAGGTAAAACAAGATCCAATTAAAATTTTTGCTGACCCATTTTTTGGTTCCTGACCCAGTGTTTGAGAACCGCCAGCACACAACATGTTATCATTCTGGAAGTGTTAAAGTTGTTATTGCTTTGTGGTTGTCATTGCTGTGTGTTTAGGAGTGCGGACTGCCATGTAAAGGAGTCTGTCACAGAGTTTATGTGCAGGAGATAAAGCAGAGGCCACACTGACAGGACTCGATGAGCGATGTGTTAGACCATCTGCACAGTTTTAGCACTGCTGCGGTCACTGCTGGATCTGCACCACCGGATCTGCGCCATGTCCCCCTGTCAAACACCGAGGGGGTCGTCATGGAGATCACCATAATGTTTTGTTGTGAAGACACAAAGCAGCACAGGCACAAGATGGAGGAGTCACTTCCCACAAGCCTTGAAAAACTTGGAGATGTTTACTGTTTGTTGAGGCATGAGAAAGCAAAAATACATCTCTGCATATAATAAAGTATTGATGAATAATGAAGATTTTTATAGTGCAGTCTCAGTAATGTAATAGTAATAGTTTTTACAGAATTGACACTAATTTCACTGATTTTAAGTACTCTCAATTCAACTACTTTAGTCAACTAAGTAAACTCAGAGTCATTACGTTATTTACCATAACGTCACTGTTACTTACAAAAAAAGATTCACTTACTGATAGATACTCTATTTATTTAATCTATTTAGTGTTTTAACAAAAATGCATTATAATGTAAAAAGATAATGTCAAATATTTAAACAAATGTTGCATTGCTCATTAGAGGAGAAGCTGATCTGGACTTTGAAAGTGCATAAACTCAACCTAAATGTTCCATTATGCACCTAATTTATGGAAAATTGGACATATTTTAGTTTTTCTCATCAATTTAGTGGTGGTATGACAAAAAATGCATTAAAATGTAAAAAAAAAATATATTAAAATATCAATACAAATTTAGCACTCATTAGAGAAGATGCTGATGGAACGATCTGGGTCTTGAAAGATGAAAAAAAAAAAAAATCATTATATTGATATTGTTTTTATAGCACTTTTTGTCAATAACACAACTTTGCAGTGTTCTGGAGGGTCACCAAAGGGTTAAAGTAATCTCTAGACCTATAAAAAAAATACAGAGGATAAATATTGACAATAACATTCGCTGTGTAATGCAGCTTGGTTTGTACAGAATTGCCCCCATTGGCTGTTGGGGTAAAGTTTGTGTCTGCAGAAAATCCTACTTTGTCTATTCTCGTGATATACATCTGCTCCCACAGAGGAAAAAAGCACAATAATACAGAAAAAGTGAAAAGCCACAGAGTGTTCAATGAGGCGGAGGTAAATGTGAGTTGGCATCACTGAACACAAAGCATTCAACATGGTTCAACTAAACTGGGTAAATATACTGTGGCCCTATACATCCTGTTATATGTTACTTAGCTGTTAGTAATTGGGCCAGATTGTGCTTGATGTCATTAAACTATTACCATAATATTATTATTTTATACTATTATAATTCACTGGCCACTTTATTAGGTTGACCATCTTCCTAATAAAATGACCCCTTCTTCTGATGTAGCCCACCTGCTTCATGTGCATTCTGACACCCTGATGTCTTCACTAGTTTTGCATTTGTATTATCTTAAACCAGCTTTTTTGCCCACAGAACAGCCGCTCACATCTAAAACAAGCTCTTTTGAGAAGCTTCCATTTGTGTCTTGAAGGTGTAGGGTTGTCAGTAGTGTGTTGAAGGTGTAGGGTTGTCAATAGTGTGTTGAAGGTGTACGGTTGTCAGTAGTGTGTTGAAGGTGTAGGGTTGTCAGTTGTGTGTTGGAGGTGTAGGTTTGTCAATAGTGTGTTGGAGGTATATGGTTGTCAGTAGTGTGTTGGAGGGGTAGGGTTGTCAGTAGTGTGTTGGAGGTGTAGGGTTTTCAGTAGTAGTGTTGAAGGTGTAGGGTTGTCAGTTGTGTGTTGGAGGTGTAGCGTTGTCAATAGTGTGTTGGAGGTGTAGGGTTGTCAGTAGTGTGTTGGAGGTGTAGGGTTGT
>JAVQKC010005370.1:0-20625 GCA_036025475.1 Philypnodon macrostomus
ATCATAGCATATCATATCATAGCATATCATATCATAGCATATCATATCATAGCATATCATATCATAGCATATCATAGCATATCATAGCATATCATATCATATCATAGCATATCATAGCATATCATATCATAGCATATCATATCATATCATAGTATACCATAGCATATCATATCATATCATAGCATATCATAGCATATCATATCATATCATATCATATCATATCATATCATATCATATCATATCATAGCATATCATAGCATATCATAGCATATCATAGCATATCATATCATATCATTTCAGGTGGTTGTGATTTTACAAATGTATGCAAACAGATATTTGAAGAAACCCAGTATATTTCCTGCTTCACCCTTAGTCCTTGATGTTTACCACCCATCCATGGTTCCCACAGTTGTTCCCACACTGCAGAGGAGGCATCTCAGAAAGACAAAGAGCAAAAAGAGCGGGCAACTTGAATGAGAGCTGAGACGGAAAAGCCATGGTACTAGAAGTCTCCTTTGACTGAGGACCACTGCTGCATTTGCATATATTCAAATGAGCAGATGAATAGCATGCATTGAGCAAACAAAGCTGGGCCAATAGGAGGGCTGCGTCTGCTCTGTATCCCAGCAGCCACTGGGGCAGACACAGGGACGTGCTGTGGGAACCAAGGGGCCTCCCCAGACATTTGTAGCCTGCTCTGAATTAGCATTTTATTTGTGTCCATTTAGCCGGTAATTTCAGTGGCAGTGCTTCAGCCACAGATGGCTAACATGGCATGAGGATTAGCTCTCTGTCTGAAACAGAAATGATGGAGCTGTTTTTATGAACGCATGGTGTGAGCAGTAAATACAAGTCAACATTAATGGGAAAACATGGATGACAAATGATTAACAGTGTTTGATTAATTCATTTGTATGTAAAACTAATGTGATTCACTAGAGAACTACGAACAAATATGGATCCCATTTCAATTATATTTCAAAGTTATGAACAAGATTATGCTGACCTGTTTTGATGAACTTAGTGCGAGGGAAGTGAAAAAGAATATAGATTTTTTTTGTATAGTTATTATAAAGAAGCAATGGCAACCCATTGATACGATTAAAAATAATCCAAATATGTTACAATAGTGGCCATACTATTTTGTTAAGCAACCAGTCTTTATGTTCCGTGGCACTTGGGGTTCTTTAGTATCATTTTGCATAAACAAGGGCAATAAATACACTTATTGTTAAGACACATCAGTTTGGATACATTACATTAGTATTTTGAATTGACATGCTAACCAGCTGCAATAAAATATGATTACATTACATTCTTTTGCATTCTAGTAAAAACATTCAGAACTATCAGTGGCATAGATGTTTATTGGTAAAACGCTTCAGCTTCTTATTAACATAGAAATCACTAAATACGTAAATAAGTCTGTGGACTATGACAAATGAAATGAATGTTAGTGATCAACATTTCATTATTTCGGTGCTTACATGGCCACCTATTGCCTCACAGCACAAAGCTTCAATTGAACATCAAGCTCACGTGAACAAACTCACGGGGCGAGGGCTCAAACACATAGGGGGGGTGCATGCAATTAGCAAAAAGTGTGGATTCAATCAACAGAGAAGACCAACCAAACCACATGAACACACATAAAAAACACAGATCTGAATACTGTGAATAGTTTCTGGTAAAACATCTTTAGGAGCCATGTTGTTGGAAATCTTTTGCTCTGTTGGATGCATAGAGGCCTCCAGCTTACAGAGGATGAGCTGACATTATAATGCATGGCTAGCATGTGTGTGACCATTCTATTCTGTGTGTACATGCATGCCACACATGAAGCACTACCATCTCTTAATAGTTTTCAACAAACCACACAAACATCAGTGCTATCGCTCATTTTATTAGTGGTTATTTTAATCAATCAAGCTGAAACTCTTTCTCACAATTAGGTTGATTTGTGTCTTTTCTATGCTTTGGTGCATGGTGCCAATTGTCAAAAGTAGGCATATTTTACAGCCCATGTTAAGCTTCAAAATTTGCATTTTTTTTCACTGTCATCCGCAGAAATGTTAAAGTACATGATGGTAGGTGCATAACGCCTAGAGATTATCAATAGATCGTCACAGGAGCATTCAGCGCAAAAGCAACAAACCAGGACATTGCAGGTTTGCTTGAGTAATCAGACGTGGTGGGAAGCAGCGTTTAATATGTTAAATATGTGTCTGGAAATTCGTTTAAATTATTGGCGCACATTTAAGTATTAACGTACGGTAAGTTTGTTCTAGAAATAACGTGAGCCATATGTTGCTAAAACAACACTCGGTCCTTTTTACTGTAACTCTGATGCCTTCACGGACATCGGTACATTTTAAATGCGCGAGATTTAACCTGCTGGATATTCTTTGGTCTAGTCACATTTCAAGTCTTTATCCTTACCAAGCAAAGTGGACCTGTAAAAGAATAAAAGATGGTGTTAAGAGGAAACGCGAATTTAATGTAATGGTTTGTGTCACTATGTTTTTGTTGCTTGGAAATATCAAATGTCCAAGCTTTTCAAGATGCCTGAAGGCAGCGCAAGACTACATCCGGGACACATGGTTTCACATGTCAGTGGAGTCAGCTGTCAGGACTGCTTCATGTGGAGGGACTGGACCAGTGTGTAGCCGCTGACCTTTGGGAGAAGACATGGTATGTTTCACATTCAAGTATTCTTCCTTCTGTTTCTATGAGCTCTAATGTTTTGCTTGCTTAACAATGCTTGGATTTATTAAGCTATAACTGTGTGTTGCTAATGTAGCATAGCTAGCTAACCCTACTCCAGTGCTGCAGCACTGACAGGTGGGGAAGTTGTGCTATATTTAGCACGTCAGACACTTGCTTACGTTCATTCATTGGAAACTTTCATTCATTTAGAAGCGCATTTTACATATGTTGTATTTCGAGCTACTGGTTGTGCTAAGCTACGAGAATCCATTTATCCTTTAATAATCGGTGTTGCAGCAAGCTTTTGCAACTTAATTGAGAAACCCTCTTGTCTAATTGTATGCATGAGTAAATACAGTTACATTTCGTGGTTTATCGTGCTTATATGTGTGCTTTGACAGGCGCTGATGGGAATCCAGTTGGTGGTTAGCCTGTTGGCTGCCAGTATTATGCAGAGGATGGCACCACACTGCTCTTTCGCACGATGGCTTCTATGCAATGGCAGGTACTGTCTGTCACACATCTAGTCACATTAAATGGATTGATATGACTGTTTATACACCTGGTGTGGTTTTTGTTCAGTTTGTTCCGGTTCAAACACCCTTCAGAGGGAGAGCTGTGTGCTCTGGCAGGGAAACAGATGCCCAAACCCAACAGGAAAGACAGGTGAAGCCTGGGGGAGGGTCTGGCACTGCTGAGTCCAACTCTAGTCACAACTGACACTGCTGAGTCAAACTCTGGTCACAACTGACACTGCTGAGTCCAACTCTGGTCACAACTGACACTGCTGAGTCCGACTCTAGTCACAACTGACACTGCTGAGTCCGACTCTGGTCACAACTGACACCTCTGAGTCCAGCTCTGGTCACAACTGAGTCCAGCTCTGGTCACAACACACACATAGTGAACATAGGGGCAGTTCTCAGGAGAAATACATTTTACATACATACTTAATTTGTTTGTCTTTGTATTCCAAATAAATTGTATAAACTATGAAACTCTGTTCATTCCAGGAGACAGAATGGGGAAACCAAACCTCTGACTGTGCCCAAAGACATTGACCTTCACCTGGAGAAAGCACCAGTCAATGTTATTGATGCCCTTGGTAAAATACACAAAGCTCTATGTACACCACATGATATTGTGCAACAATACAAACTGTGCTTAGGCCTATGTGTGTTTAAGTGTTCACAATCACACACATTCAGAAATATAGCATCTGTTTAACATGCACTAAACCATTCTTTTGACTTCATGTTTTATTTCAGTGCTGCGTTTCTTCCTGGAGTACCAGTGGTTGGTAGATTTTGCTCTCTATACAGCCGGTGTGTTTCTGTTCACTGAGTGCTACTACAGTGTTGTAGATGCCAGTAAAGAGGTCAACATTGGGGCCATCTGGTGTGTCCTGACAGTTCTCTTTGCCTTGTATCCTTTTACATTGTCATGTCAAATCATTCATGTGTACAAAACTTCATTCAGTTACAGTTTTTCCAGGTTGTGGTAAACACATGTATTGCAGTTTTTATTCTTAACCTTTAACCTCCAGAAAAACTCTTCACACTTTAATGAGACACTACTTCAGCTCTGAGGAGGGTGGTGAGCGTTCAGTGTGCCTTGCCTTTGGCTTCCTGTCTTTGTTGGTGGCAATGTTGGTCCTGGTCGTCAGGGAAGATTATTTGGAGTTTGGGTTGGAGCCAGGATTTAACAGCCTCTTCAACAACTTGGAAGTTTTTGCAAAGCAGCAGGGCTTGGCTGACTGGTCGTAAGTACTTCTCACAGACATAAAACATATTTTGTTTTATAGATGACATTGTAATATTTTTTTTAAACTATATTAATAGTATTCCAGTCACAAAACTCACAGTGAAGCTTAGTCTGGCTGCTGTGTGTGCTTACATTGGGGCACTTTTGGCTTTTCCTGGACTGAGACTGGCCCAGACCCATCTTGATGCTGTCCAGATGAATGCTGAGCGACCACTGATCCAGTAAGAATTCACAAAATTACTCAAAGTAGATTATATATATTTATATATAAATAAGTGCTACTTTATAATTTTTGTCATAGAATTCTTCTCCACATGAGTTTCTTGTCACCAGTCATTGTGTTGGTTCTGTGGGTGAAGCCTATTGCAAGAGACTTCCTGGCCAATGCACCAATGGGAAAGACCTCTATCACAATGTAAGTACAAGGGCCTTTTTTAAATGAGTTAGTGTTTATAAAAGTGTTATTCTATACTCATCGTATATTCTTCTTTGTGCAGAGTGTCCAGTTCGTCCTTTGACAGCATGCGTCTGTGCATGATTGTGGCTCTGTGTGTGCTGCGACTTGCCATGACCCGATATCACCTTCAGGCCTACCTCAATCTGTCTCAGAAATGGGTGGAGCAAATGAAAAAAGAGGCGGGGCGTATTGTTGCTATTGACATTCAAAGAAAGGTCAGACTTTTAAAAAAAGTTTTTTGTTGACAGATGTATAACATTTTATAGATACAATAACACTTTTATTATTAACGTGTGTTTACTACACAGGTCACGCGTGTGTTTTGCTACCTCACAGTAGTAACTCTGCAGTATCTGGTCCCCATTTTTCTCATCCTGTTCTCAACTCTGGCACTAAAGACACTAGGTATATGATCTTATGTGAAGCCCTTTGACACTTACAACATTGCAGTTTCAGATAATATACTTTGAAGCTAATAGTGTGTAAATAATGCTATGCACACACTTGGGTATAAATTTGAAGCCTTCAGTATTTACTGAAATGCATAATAGATCGTTTTAGAATTTTAAAAGGGGAAGATTGTCTTAACTCATGCAGCCATTCAGAAGCAATTTTAAAACAGTACAGGATTTAAAGGAAAATAAATAATTGATTTTGGGTTTTACAAGAAGAGAATGTTGGGCTGGGCTGCCCATAATGATGTTTTCTTACCCGGGTGCACTGTAAATTGCTAAATCTAAATCATGCACTAAAACACAAAATATTGCACATCTTCAGTTCATTTATTTGTTCAAAATACTAAACATAAAAAAGGTTAACAATTATATCAATATCCACAAGTTCTTCCTCTGAATCCCCTTTTGTTTGTAATGTGCAGGTGACTTCTCCTGGACTCCTGGGGCAGAGCAGTCTCCAGGTGTCTCGCCGGCTCTGGTCTTGCCCACAGCGCCCCCCTCAGTCTCTGGTGTCCTGGACGAGGATGAAGACGGTGTGGACTACATGGAGGAGGATATTCAGGCCACAGTGTCTCGCCTGTCCGAAACCTTCACAGCTCTGCGATCTGTGCTCACCCCACTCTTCTTCAGAGGCTTCTTTGCCTTTCTGACTTGGTGGGTGGCGGCCTGCCAAGTCCTCAGCTCTCTATTTGGCATCTATTTCCACCAGTACCTCATGCACAGCTAAACACTATGCAAAAAAGACCATATAATTAAAGCTGTAGTCTGGAGCTTGTTCTATGATGTACAGTAGGTAATCTGTCATAATTATTATTTTACTTTAGTCCCACTCCTGGCTTCGACAGAAACATTAAATCAGAGTTTGTGGGTTACCACTTTGACCAATAGTAGTTGAGTTTTTGAATGCTCAAAAACTGATGCAATGTTGCTGTAGAGGCAGGGGGAGGGGCTAAAGTAAACCTCAACTACTATTGGTTAAGCATTTTATTTTTTTTTTAATTTAAAATGACTTACTTTTTTAAATAGGCAAACCAAACACAGCTGCTTAAGAGATCAGCAATACATTTCTGAAGTGCATGTCCACAGACAGCCTTATTGAAAAAGGACTGACTTGTCTGTTGCAATACTACCTTAAAGCCATGGCCAGCAGGCAACTGGTCAATAATACAATACAAAATGACAGCTTATTCTTTTGACTATTTATACAGGTTTTTCTATAGCTTTTCAGATGTATCCTACCAGTGTTTTCAGAATGGTTAAATGCTGCATTACTACTGTATAAAGGGAAAGTGTTATCCCTGTGTAGATCATTTTGAGAGGGATTTCTAGTCTCTCGAAAGAAACCGATTTCAAGAGTGCTAAATGTATGTGTTAAATGTCCTGTAAAGTTTCAGTTGTAAAGGACTGCTGTTGTGGTCACATCAAGCTTATTGCATGTGTCACAGCTGATAGTGCCAGAGTTTGTGTCTGAATGCCAAGAGGTTTATTGCTGTTTTTAGTAACTTTCTTTAGATTTCAGAAGTGCCTGGGGGTCAAGAATTGTGTGTAGTCCATGATTATCGTATTTAGACTCTCTTTAGATCTTTCCTTTTAACACTCCATGTTGTTTATGAACACTATTTTTTTCATACATTAGGTTTTTTTTAAACGTGTGTCAATTCAGCTCCTTAATCATTGTTTGCATAATTGTATTTATTTATTAGAAAACCCCCGCTTTTGTATAAACCGTAATAGATATAAAATTGTACAATCAGTTTAAAATTTTTTCAAGTGTGCTGACATTATGTTGTAAAGTTCACTGAAATGTGAATTATATTTTTCTGAATGCATGGTGTGACACCCTGCCTGTAATGTGAAACCTTTTATTGGTGTGGCAAAATAATAAAAAATACATTTATCATTTTCATCCTGAAGCTGTTTATGTGTCTCCAATGAATTCAACCTCCACTCCGGAGCGTGGGAGATATCTCGGCTTAAGTTGTCTTTTCAAAATGACCGGTCTGGCCGACTAAAGTTGTGCATGACAATAGTGTCTGGTGGCTGCTTGGGGACCCGAACTCTGACCCCAGTCCCCAAAGAAGTTCATTCTTTAATCACTGATAATTGCAATGAACTCTGTGCTCCCAAGGACTGTGGGACGAACTGATATGTTGGAAACAGTGGCAAAAGAAGTACTCAATTTCTTTACTTAAGTAGAAGTACAGTACCCAACCAAAACACAGATTATGAAATCATCAAAGTATCACAAAAAATATATACTCAAGGAAAAGTACTAATTTTCAAGTATTTTGACACTGATTAGACACAAATTGAATGTATGAAATAATAAACAATAATCTGCTTTAAAAATAAGCTTTCTGTAGAAATAGTTTGAGCCTATTTGTCATTATTTCAGTACCATACATTATGTTCTAACAAAGTGTGACCTTTCACTAGTGCACTTCTGGAGCAGCTTCTTATTTGTGATGTGACATGATTAATTGGTGAAATATGGTGAATGTCTAGCTGCTTTGTTTCTTACAGGATTTACAGTATAATGTATCATATCTTTTTTCTGATGACATACATTAAAGTCCTGGAAGCTTGAATTTGACTAGGCCAGATGAGGGACTAAAATAAAATATAAAAGCTAACCTACTAACTAAACCTCTGGACTACAGCACTGAGAAGCCTAAAAAACAGAGAGGTATCTATATAATGACATTAATTATATGTCTGTGCTGGAGGCCTCGGGGCCCCTCAGTCTTCTCTGTGGACTGTAGAGGGCCACATCAGACTGCTGCTGGAGTTGCTATAGTAACAGTCAGTGTGTGTGCGTGTGTGTGTGTGTGTGTGTGTGTGTGTGGGTGGGACACACATCCAGGTCCCAGGGGAGCAGCCCAGACATGACCCCAGTCACACTCTCTTTTCATTTACAGAGCAGACGACAGAGATGAACCGGGACGACCGAGGCCTCCACTCTGCTTTTTGTCATTTTGACTTTTTAAAAAAAAAAATCTAAAGAAGCAACGCACCATAGGGGTAAGAAACGTTCAGCCATAACCGTTGACACAGAGGCAGAATGTAAAGGCCTTTTAAGTGGGCCATTTTTGTTCCCATCGTTTGGGTGCTGCATGGTGAGACAGGAGCCAGACATGATAATGAGGCTGTGTGTAGTACAGAGGTGTATAGCACACTACATAAATGGACACATGAAAGTGTGATGGCTGCACACTGGACGTCATTTTTTTCTTCTGATAAAAGGGCCACAGCGGCACCAAGAGTCACAATTTACCTCAAAGACAAACAGGATGTTACTGTGTTGAAAAGGAATTTACCAATCAAGCTGTTTTTATTGAAGACATCACATGAAAAGTGTCTGGTCTGAGAAAGGTACAGCAAAGATGTGAAAACCACTCAGCCACACATAATACTGAAAACAATTAGCCATAAAACAGCATTATGATCATTATATGGTGAGCAGCATATATCACTAAAGACCCTCATTGTTAGATTTGTGGGAAAGCTCAAGCCATGTCAGGTCACATGGGTTTATTTGACCATTTATCATATATAATTAAGGCACCAAATCACTTTTCATGTACTCACTCAGGGTCCCTCTTGTGGCCAAACAGCAGAAATAAAAATAAATTAGTTACAATAAGTTATTGTACTATTATTATTGTACTATAGGCTGTATTAAAAGATATCCTTTGTTTCATGTATTATTACATTAACACTAGCCAAATGCAGGGAGATTCTAATTGTGGCCAGTAAGACATGAACTATCACTAGCCACGTTGTCCAGTTGGTTTTAACATTTTAACTAAAAAAGACTGCTTAAAATGTCCACGTAATTTAGAATTTATACTGATTACTCATAATAACACTCATAATAACAGGGAAAACATCAGAGAGATATTGATATATTAAAGAGATATTGCCTCACAACAACAAAAAAACCCTTAAGTGGGGCTAGTAAAAACTGTAATTGGCTAGTAAATGTGGAAGAATACTAGCCACAGAGGCCAGTGAACAGAAAAGTTAAACCCTGATTACATTGGTTCATGTCGACATGAAATGTACCAGCCTTATCAATCAGCTTCAAACTAAGGTATCTGCAAATGGTATATAACAGAACTACTCCCAAAATACCCTCTTTATTACCACTGTATATGGTAAATATAAATTTAAATATTATAAAGCTCTGGGTATTAGATGTGCTGAGCGGTAATAACCAACTATGCCCATAATAGACCTCTGCTAATTCAAAACATATTTATACATTTTTATAAATAATTTTAATTTTTTTATTAATAAGAAAAACACTCAAGACATGAAAGCAAATATCATAGTACCAAAATATAAAGAAATTATTAAAGCATTTTTTGTACGTCATGGATAAGCTAACTACCATATTTAATAAAAAATTGGGGTAAACTGACTCCCCTTATGAACCTCTGTAAACACACTTAAAAACAAAGAAAGATGTTTGAAATCTACTTATATCAGCTCCACAAAAAGCACTATCTCCTCATGTCAGTAATAACACAATGCAGTAAAGACTGTTGCCCAGGAGAGACCAGCTCTGTGTGTTAATGTCCAGACTGGGAACAAATGCCCCCCTTGTTATAATATGCTGCATCCATGTAAGAGCAATGACATTATTACTGGGACATAGCTATCTTTGCCAGGTGTGACTTAGCTCTATTGGCCTGAGCAGCTCATCCTCGCTGTGGGGGTAACTGGAGGCTTTGATGAACTCCTTTCTCTCATTGGCCGGCAGTATCTGAGGTGGGCTGGGCCTAGTTGAATTGGGGTTGCTGATTGGAGAGCGCCCCTTGAGCTGGAGCAGTGGAGGGGAGGTCGGTGAGGACATGAGCTCTGGAGAAGTGCGCTCTGATTTGATGCTGACGTTCAGAGAGGGCTGGTGTGGAGAGGTGGAGGAGCTGGACTGAGAGGGGAAAGAACACTCTCCACTGGACATCCTAGGAACACCAAGCACACAAACACCTCATAACAGTAACTTGAATTGTCAACGTTAAATAATACAAGTGCTCTGTGTTGATTTGCAACTAATAAATCACAAGATCACAATTTGTTTGCTAAGAAAATAGTTAGCTAGTCAAGGTAAAGCAGTTAATTAGAGAGATGTTCTGCCTCTTGCCATTCAAGCATACAAGTAGCTGGAGTCTAACCCAGTAAGTATACACTCTGGACACTGGAAAGTTAGCTTAACATAAACTGGCAGACAACCACTCTCATTCATTCACTTGTTGATTTAGATTTCCCAGTTAACATATACATACAAACTTTAGACAGTTTGCAGAATAGGAGCTACCTCAACTGAATTCTATAAGAAGCCTATAAGAAAACTTCGAGGGCATAAGTGAAATAATACTTATTTGGAATATTGCCTAAACCTTCAGTACATAGTACATATTTGGTAGGTATGTTGGCCTATAACAGTAAAAGTATAAAAGTACTAACCTGTGAGGTTTAACAGAGTTTAATCTCAGACTTTTAAAGCCATATTTAATGTTTGATGTATTTGATATTTTATGAATTTGTGGCTGTATTAACATTCTTACCCTGGACTGATATGGCTCCCGTGGGTCTCATGAGGCGGCTGCACTGGTTGCCATGGGTTTACTGCTGCTCGTGGTAGACTATAAAATCCAGGCTGGTTGTATTCTGCAGCAAATTAGAAGCAGTTATGAAATAATCATAATTGCCAACACAGACTCTATTTATTTTAGGGTCATTGTCAAAGAGGTAAACTTAGAAATGCAGAGACTTACCAGATGCTGCAGGAGAGGGCAGGCTGTACCCTCCCAGACCGTGATTCAATAGTCCTGTTTTACCCATAGCCACAATAGAGCCACCTGAGTGTAAGCCCTGGTACAAGTGACCCCTCTAGTGGCCACAATGAGAACAGCAGTGAGACAAAAATCTCATGAGCTTTATATGTGTATATCAAATATTTTACGTTCATGCTGAGGACATACTCACAGCTGAGTTGTGGCTGGCTGATCCTTCCCTCAGGCTCTCCGGACCCAGGCTCAGAACGGGAGGAGGGCTCTTCATCTCCAGAGCACGGTTCAGATTGCCATGGGTGAAAACAGAGTAGCCAATACCTGCCAGAGACAGTGTGGAGCAGGAAGTGAAAAGAGATGTGAGCTCTACACTTTCCTCACCTCTGTCTCCATCTGTGACAGAAAATAACTTCCTCTTTTGGCATGAGCCAGGACAAATACCACAAATAATTCACACTCTTGAATTGTTCAAAATAAAGATACATGTGTCCATCTGGTTGTGTGGTCTATTTCTGTGATTGTTTTATTCATACAAAGGTCATCAAAGATAAGGACAGCATAAAAAATGTCTGGCAGGTGTGATATGTTCAGTAAAGAAACCACAGAACTAGTTAAAGCCACAGTGGCAGAAGGCCAGTTTCACACACATACACTTCCTGTGAGTTCACAGCCAGCTGCACGGCCCAGAGACTCACACAGTTTTAATACATATGTTATTCTATCACACTGGGAAAGATCATCAACACACATTTATGTGAAAGCAAATGTAAATTATGTAAATATTTTCAATGAGTGATTATTTTAAAGATGCCAGGTTCATTACAGGTGCTTCATCATTGATGGATACAAAACACAATTTACAACATACATTATTATGAGACTGATTAACAGCAACTACTATGTGTCTCCTTCTGTAATGCCATTTGTTATCCCAGAAAAGACATTCATGAAACATTACACAGTCTTGTGTTGCTGTTTTTAATGTAGATCTCTTACCTGAGTGTGGTGATATGAATGCACTGTGTGCATGTGCTGCAGCTGTACTTGCAGACCCAGGTCTGGAGCCCAGGGGTTTAAAGCCAGGGGGTCTGTGGGTGGCCATATTGTTGGGGAGTCCATTCTCACTGCCTGATGATACTAGATACTGGGCCTCAGGAGTGAGCAGTGATGGAGTCTGAAATGGTAGAGAAATTCAAAAGTGGTTCATCTGTATGCATTGCTAGGCATTCCTATATTGCAAACGTGTTAAATAAAAAGGGGAAATAATACAAATAAAAATAATTTTAGGTAATACTTACTGACATTAGCAATATATATATATATATATATATATGATATATAACTCTAGACTATGGTAAAAGAAAAATTCTTGAATGTGTGAAAAAGAAGTCTTGAATGTGTGAAAAAGAAAAGATAGTATATTGTCTGGAGAGGTGAAAAGTGTTTACAGTAAGTCTTTGCATGCGGTCATGAGAGCTGTGTGGTGGTCAGTGGGTGACAGCCTACGTGTGAACTCACATAGAAGCGCTGGCGGGCCACAGACAGGTCCATGCCTTCGCTCACACTGTATTTGTCTGAAGCAACCTGCATGCTCTCTTCACTGTCCAGCTCCGAGCCATCCAGACCAAGCCCTTTTCTACGAAGAGTCTGGAAATATAATATTTTATTCACAGAAAATACAGATAATTTTGTCTAAAAAAAAATTTTACATTTTGACCAAACTACTACTCTACATTTTATAAATCAGAATACATCAAACCTGAAGACACTATATGTGCTTGATTTTTTGGGGGCCCCTTTTAAAAACCTGCACCAGAGCCCCTCAGTATACCCATAGGCCAGTGCACTCACTTCCAGTATGTCAGTGTTGGTCCGGCTCTCGTGCGGTTCACTGTACTCAGTGTACTTCAGCAGTACTTTGTCCATGTCGGTGCTTGCGTACTGGAAGAGACGGTTGGTGCTGTTGAAGATGATGAGGGCGATCTCACAGTCACAGAGCACACTCAACTCATACGCCTTTTTCATCAGGCCAAACTTACGCTTGGTAAAAGTCACCTACAAACCAAAAATAATGTATATAGTCACAAGTATGAATTTCTTCTAGATTTTTATTGTCAATAACAAAAAGCTTTTATAGTGTTAGATGTCTATAGTATGTATACAAGGTCACCAAACTGTCCAATAAACCAATGCATATAGACTGACCTGCCGATTCCTTTGGTCCAAAATACGGGATATCTGTATTTTCTTTCGTCCCATATTTGCTGCAGATGGTTACCTGAAATGACAAGGATTATTCAAGCTGATTATGTGCTTTTTGAATTTTAAAGTACAGGAGATTAAAAGCAACAACTTTACAAATTATAGTTTTTAATTTGCGATATTTAATATGAGAAACGAGACCTAATTCAACATTTGACTTAGAACAGGGGTGTCCAAACTATGGCCCGGGGGCCAAATGTGGCCCGCAGAGCAATTTCTTTGTGGCCCTCAGACTTACCTCACACTTGGCCAAATTGTCTTTTTACTGCATTTGACTCTACTTAATCCAAGTCCACTTTTCTGTGTGGTTATGGTTGTAATATCGAGGCACAATAAGTGAATAAACATGAACATCTGTGGTGAAAAACAGATACAAGAAGGGGACTTTTGGTGAAGTGAAATCAGTCACCTCAGCGAAGTGGCCCTCCTCCTGAAAAAAGTTTGGACACCCCTGACTTAGAAGATATTGTAAATTGTGCAATTCTACACAGCAAATATGAGTTCAAGTGACTTGAGTCCAAAGACTTTGGTCCCGTTTTTATTTTTAGTCTCATGAAGCAGTGGGCGCTAAACATAGTGGTCTTTACCGGTCCACGGTCCACACAGTCTGATACCCCCCCCCTTCAGTTTGAGTGACCCCCAGGCAACAGCAGAGTGCCCCGAGAGACAAGGTTATAAATAAAGCTTTGCACTCCCTTCAAATGTTCAGCGAGCAACAGCCAACCACAACAGCAGAGAAAATCTTAGTAAAAAAAATATATAGGTTTTGCTAATAGACGCCCACTCGTCTCTCATGCATAGCCGGGTCAGAAAATACAGCATTGAGATGACGCTGAGGTGAAAGACGTGGATGGATAGAGGTCCACTTCAGGTTGTCACAGACCTCTACAAGCACACGTCTTTATTGAGAAGAAACCAAATAAAAGCTATTAAAAATTCTAAAATAATAATAAAAAAATGGTGGGATAAATGTACAGAGAATATTCAAACCATACTTATTAAGCTACACTTTAAATGCAAAAATGTGAATGTATTTTTTTTTCTACCTAGGTGCAAAATACGGACCGTAGAATGCCTGTCTCTAAATCAGAGGTTTGTGGGTCGACAGGATAGTTAATAGATTCAGTAATGTATTATTGTTTATTAACTATATCTATTATTTTGAATTAACAAGCTTCTTTTTTAGCTCAGACTTTTTCCACCTGAAACTGTATGTACATGATCACAACAATTCCATAATCTTTCCAGCCACAATCATTTTTCCTTTGACATCCCACTACCAGTGACACTAAGTGGCTGTCTGACCCCTCTGACCTATAGTTTTCCAAGTCCCAGAGGAGCTTCATGGTTTTCCCCTTAATCCTAGATATTTATTGGATCTCTCTATATTTAGTTACTTGTCCCTGTTGGCGGATATAGCGCCCAGTTCCCATGACCCTTCAAGTGCCCGCTACAGCTCAACGTAGGCATCTGGGGCATTTCTACTGGAATCCACCTCTCTGGCTTTTCGTTATGACCTTATAAAGTTGTGTCATCTGTGCTCATAGATAAGCCAGGCTTCCGCAGTGACTATGACAACTAGACAAGTACATTTTAGCCCCACAAAAACTAAATAACTGAAGAAGTGGCTGGTTTGGTGGACCCAAAGTGATACATTTTGACCCAATATCAATGCATATTAATGGTGCAAACAGACGGAAGTGGGACTCTTTATATCAAAGGGCACATTAAGTTCCTCTCTTTATACAGTAAATAGGTAAAGGACCACTGTTAAAATACAAGAGTGGCTGGTAAATTATCTAGAAAAAATGGCTAGGGGCTGAGACAGATAAAGATGTAATCTGTAAGTTTCCTTAAAAAAAGAAAATAATAATCATCATTAAAATTAACTACATGACCCTGGTCTATGATGTACAGTATGTGTAGTCTGTAGAGGCCAGGGGAGGGTCTTAAATAAAACTTGCCTAGTATTGGTCAAAGTGGTAACCCATAACGTCTGATTTGATGTTGCTGTAGAGGCCATGGGAGGGTCATTATGACAGATTATATACTTTACATGTACAAGAACAGGGTCAGTTAAAGCATTTTTTGTTTATGTTTCTCACATTTTAGGTAATTCTATCGGCGAAACGACGATATTATGTCGGTCCGCATCCGCAGATCCTAGCTGTGAACGCGATAACTCAAAAAATTGCAGGATCAGTTTCAACATTTGCACACAGGTACATACCATAAAGACGCCGAACTGTATCGATTTGGGTACTTCTTCGAAGTAATTAATTAATAACGGGCCAAATCTGTGAACGCAATAACTCAAAAAGTATTTTCTGGATCTTTTTCAACTGTTGCACACAGGTGCATATCATGAAGATGCAGAACTGGATTGAGTTTGGTACATCTTCGATTAATGACAATTAAATAATTCACAATTTTTTTTTTTTTTGATGCACTTTAAATAATCCTGCTGAACATAAACGAAATCGCATGAATGTTGTCACAGTGATCCAATCAATTGTATACTTAATGTACATAGGCACATTACAGAGGTCAAATAAAGAATGACTCTATAGCACCCCCATGTTTATGACCCCTATGGGACCCTGGACACATTTACTTTGGCAGAGAGCAATGAAACGTGGTACAGTGATTCTCCACAGTGTACCCAACATAAAATATTATTATGACCCCGCCCTACAACAAACAGGAAGTCCGCCATTTTGAATTGAATTTGGGAGGTCATGTATATTTGACAGCCTCTAACGTGCACATACTTTGCCCGATTAGGCTCAAACCTGAAATACCTAACTACCCCCCGGCCATGAACACATCTGACTAATATGATGGCAGTTACCTCTATAGCGCCCCCTATAGACTGAAAGAAGAATGCAGCTTTAGGAAATTTTCTAAATTTGGCAAAATTCACAAACATCCAGACAAATCAAAAAAGTGATTAAGGTGCCCGTCGGTGAAAGTTGTGGCAGACGTATGGGGCCGCTTCGCCGATATACACCTTGCTGTCAGGGACGACAGTACAGGCCTAGTTTATAGGTAATGTCAGAGCCTGGTTAGGAAACATTAGTGAATATACATTGTATGTTTATTTAATGTACACATTAGTAACAGCATTTTGAGTGATTTTACTGGACAAGTCTTTACAGAAATGTTGACGACCACAATCATTTTTTTTCATTGTATGCTCAGAATTATTCTATCCCTCCCCAGAAATCGCACGTTTTTGTAAAGTTAACTCACCATTCCACCAGGAATTTCAAACACATGATTCTAGGCCTCAATGCTTATTCAAAGCACTTTACAACTACAGTCAATCCATTGCACCAGCCTCTCTGACCACCACAATCACACTTAAACATAGGCAAAGTGGATGAAGTGTGTTGGCTAAGAAAATGAGATTGAACCACCAATTACATCAGCCAGTAAACTTCACAAGTGCAGTTCAAACCACCCCTTTAAGAATGATTATTATTAAAGCTAATCAGATCCATAATTACGGGAATAGTTCATAATTGAATTGGCCACGGTTCTCTCTTATGTCATATTTCTTTTCCACCTCTCTGAGAAGCTTTGTGACTGACAAACAGGACAACACATTTCAATCCACACGCCTCGCACCTGAACCTTTTTGATTTAGCAGGAAAAAGCAGGAGTGAAGGGAGCCGGTGGAACTTGGGCAGCTTCTTGTGAATAAATACATTCTGATGACGAACAAACAATGCCCTCCTTTGGCCCTGTTTATGCAAATCAGTGTCTAGATGTACCTAATAAAGTGGCCAGTCATGAATACTAAATAGATTTCAGAAGTAATGATGGTGTTATGGAAATCATTTTGATATTAAAGGCACAGTTGTAAAGTCAAGTTAAAATTATTCCCTCATCAAAAAACATACTTATAGTTCAATTTTGATTCATTCACGAATTTTCTGGCTTTATCTTTCTGTGAGCTCCAAACGCTTGGTTACTCCTTAGCCCGTCCCCCCCCTCCTAGCCCCTCCCTTTCCAGTAAGCACTAGTCAAACAATGTTTTTTTGTTTAAGTTGTAAAATTTGCAATTGTGCTTTAGATGTAAACAAAATTGCATTTAAAAGATAGAAAAAAAAATACACATGGGCCCTTTTCAATCTTTGCGGCTCAGGAACTCAAAGGGTCCGTACCATTTATGCAAGCCACACACCTCGCACCTGAACCTTTTTGATTTAGTCCCAAAAAAGCAGGTGTGAAGGAAGCCTGTGCAAATCCACGGCTTCCTGTGAATAAATGCATTCTGATGATGAGCAAACATTGCCCTCCTTTGGCCCTGATTATGCAAATGAGCGATTGTCTTTTTCACCGGAGTGAGAGAGAACGGAAAGCTTTGTTTGCCTGAGGATCTGAGGCAGTCTGACGGTCATATGCTGCTGATTAACGTACTAATGGACAAGGCAGGAGAAGTCATTTCATACCAATCACTGTTCATTACCTAATGAGAGATGAGGACCGGGGGCACTCGGAGGCAAAAGGCAAAGTTGATGAATCGTAATAAAAAAAAAATGCCGTCATTAGTTACCTCTTTAAATTCACCGCGGCTCAGGAACTTAATTAAGACACACAAGGGGGAAAGAGTAACACACCATCATTTGTCAGGACCATAATAGTTCTATGATCACAGCCTAACATATCCTCGCACACACCGCTTTATAATGAATCAAAACAAAAATGTACATGTAACATTTAGAATATTTTGGACAGTGATGTACATTTTTGAAATGACCAGAGAGTAAGCATATAGTCAACTCAACCCCACCCTACAACAAACAGGAAGTCGGCCATTTTGAATGGGAATTGGGAGATCGGGTATATTTGACAGCCTCTATCTTGCACATACTTTTGTTTTTGTTTTGATTACAGGCAGCCCCATCATAACAGCCCTGTGAACCAAAGCTTAATCAAATCAGATAAACCCATTTTCTTAATAATGTGGTCTGTACCATTGACTTTGACTGCCACTGAACCAGAAAGAGCCATCTTCTGTAATGATGACTTAATTAAGGCATACATTTGATTTTAATGACATGTTAGTATTCTGTGCAGTGAAATATCAGGAGATTAGAACAGTGAGGCTTCCACAAAAATAAATCAGGTCAGAATTCAGTGATTCTAAAACTCTTATGATCACCTTTATTCTTGATAATACCCTACTCTCAATATACCGTAATATCGCTGTGGCATCCATTTCCCCCAAAAGTAAAAAAAATCCACACTTATTGCTTTGTCCCACCTGACCACCTTTTACGTCCCACCTTTTGTTTTTGAAAGAAGAAAAAAAAAATCAAATGCATTTTAATACAATTCATTTAAATATTCTGTTCAGACATTTTTCAAACTAGAGGAACCTGAGTTAAAACAACAGAACATATAAAAGAGCTCTTACAACAATTGCCAGGTTGGCTCTCTACTTCCAAAGCCAGCTCGCATTGGCGTTAGTGTCTTGTGCTTCCTGCTTTGGCCCAGCACATCAAGCAGCTGGTTTGAATGTGTGATCATCCATCTTTATATATCGCTCAGGTGGAGGGACATCTGAGGTGGTCTTCAAAAAGCAAAGTACAGTGAATTTCCTGGTCTTTTCAACATAGAAAAACTGATCTGACGGCTCCATATCCATAATCCATATCTCGCACCGCATATTTCATTCTGTACAGTTAAACATAGCCTTTTGTGTTTTATGCAATATTTATGGAGATGAGCGTCTGCATGGATATGAGATGGGATAGTGCTACTTTTTCTCTGTCTCCATATAAAGACGATTTATTACCTAAGAGAACATTTTTCAAATTAAGTTAAAACTAGGCCCACAGTTCGACAGCAAGGTTTTTATATTGTTAATGAGCAATCAAGAGGCGCCGCCTCCAAAACCATGACAAATATGGGAAGGGTCTATTTGGGTCTATAGGGGGTGCTATTGAGGTAAGTGGCATCATATTGGTCAGATGTGTTCAGGGCCGGGGGGTATTTAGGTGTTTCAGGTTTGAGCCTAATCGGGCAAATCGAGACTTTCAAATATTCCTGACCTCCCAATTTCAATCGAAAATGGCCGACTTCCTGTTTGTTGTCGGGTGGGGTCATAATAATATTTTATGTTGGGTACACTGTGGAGAATCACTGTACCAAGTTTAATTGCTCTCTGTCAAAGTAAGTGTGTCCTGAGTCCCATAATTTGCCTACAATTACACACATTACTATTATTACATTAAATATTCACTAGCCTGGATCACTGTGCCAAAATTCATGTGATTTTGTTTATGTTCAGCAGGATTATTGGCTCAATTAAAGTGCTTCAAGGCATTAGTTTGTTAATTATTTAATTGTCATTAATCGTAGAAGTACCAAACTCAATCTAGTTCAGCACCTTCATGATATGTAACTGTCTAGAGAAGTTGAAAAAGATCCGGCAAAGACTTTTTGAGTTATTGTGTTCACATGTAGGATCTGCAGACACGGACCAACGTGGATCCATAATATTGTTGTTTCGCCGGTATAATGAACTTGAATAAACCTCATTCCAGTCCCAGTTTAGTCCTGATTTAATACATTTGATTGGACATTTATTGTCAAACAAAAACATTGGCAGTTATTGTTATCTTGTTATTTATTTATCTTATTGTTATATTGAGTGGGGCAATAGTTAAGGCCAACCTATTCTTACACCTCAACAAACATGTTCATGGGCATAGTCTTAAAATTGTAAAAATGTCCCATCGCTTTAGGACATCTCAATGAATTTCCAAGACATTTCCATGGCGACAGTATAGTGATGGAGGAGGAAGAATGAGTGATGGAGGAGGAAGAATGAGTGATGGGAGAGGAGCATGTGGGAATCTAGGCCATGTGCAGCCATCTGTTCCAGAGACTCTACGCAGAAGCCCCCAGCCCACAACAGACTTCTTCACAACAATGAACTCAATTATATTTAACCTGTAGTGCAAATAATAATAATAATAATAATAATAATAATAATAATAATAATAATAATAATAATAATAATAATAATAATAATAATAATAATGCATTCGTTTTATATAGCGCTTTTCTCAACACTCAAAGACGCTTTACATTACATTATTAATTCACTCCACAGTCACACCCGGTGATGGTAAGCTACTTGTGTAGCCACAGCTGCCCTGGGGCACACTGA
>JAVQKC010005378.1:0-20412 GCA_036025475.1 Philypnodon macrostomus
GTACATCAGCATTAATCACAACAGAAAATATGCCTAGTACCAGATTATAGCTCTCAGAACTAATTTCCATCTGCACAAAGACACACAAACATACATTCACAACAAAGCAAAGCAAAAAAATACAGATATAACAGTATAAACATTACAAAATAGTACAGTAAAATGACAGTAAAACCATAATAGAAAGTGCGTCTATACACTAGTAAATCCCTGACCTGCCCCACCTCCCTCACCTGTAAAGTGCACTGTGACTTATTATTTTTCTGGTAAAGGGAAACATGACAATAATGCTGACATATCTGTGAATTAAGTAAATGTTTTTTGTTTCTGTAAAAAGAAAATCAAGTTTTTGCATATTTTTTTACGATCTGCTGGAAGTTTATTCCATTCAATTATTGTTTTAAATGAGAAAGTTGATTGGCCTAACGCACGTCATGTGACCACACCTTCCCTTTAACAGTCCCCTTGAATGACAGATTTTTTGTGTTCCTTTTTTAGTCATTGTAGGCTGCTCAGTTCTGTGCCTCTTCATTCCAGACACACTTAGAGCTGATCAGGTTTGTGAAGCTAAATAAGAAGATAGTTTGTAACTGGAAGGCATGAGGCAATGGGCTTATGTCACAGAGGTAAAATACTGTAAAAAAAATCTAGAGACTGTATCTAGAATCTACAATTATAACTTGTTACTTCCTTTTGCATTTCATGATACAAGACAGACACTGAAACCATTTCCATTATAATTGTCTCTCTATAGACCCGTAAGCTGACCAAAGCCGAGCGCCAGCGTTTCAGTGAAGAGGTGGAGATGCTGAAAGGCCTGCAGCATCCGAACATTGTGCGTTTCCATGACTCCTGGAAGTCCACCATGAAAGGCCACAAGTGCACCATCCTGGTGACTGAACTCATGACATCAGGCACGCTCAAAACGTGAGTCATCATCTGCCCCTATTATAAA
Organism: Philypnodon macrostomus; assembly: GCA_036025475.1. NCBI lineage: Eukaryota > Metazoa > Chordata > Actinopteri > Gobiiformes > Eleotridae > Philypnodon > Philypnodon macrostomus. The sequence goes on from JAVQKC010005378.1 coordinate 956, forward strand.
ACATAATAATGTTAAACCGTGGTGTAATTATATTCTCTATCTGCAGATGTGGGCTAATAAGTTACATTTATTCTATTACATTTACTGGAGAATCCTTTTGAATAACTGTTACCACTAAGTTAATAGACTATATGGTACTTGTTACTTGGTACTTAATGTTTTTTATCATTTTTGGCAACTGCCTCTACCCGCCTGTTTATCTGTCTCTGTTTTAAACTTAACAAGAGGTGACAGTCTTCCCACTAGATGAAATGTTTTGGATCACAACTACATAAATGTCGTTTTAATGTCAAAATACAAGTGGAATTATTGTGTTTTATCTAATGTCTTCCTCTCCACATGTGTGTTTAGATGAAGCTGTTATACTGTATATTTCATCTTTTGTTTAAGGTACCTGAAGAGGTTCAAGGAGATGAAGTTGAAGTTGTTGCAGCGCTGGAGTCGGCAGATCCTCAAAGGGCTGCACTTCCTGCACACACGCACACCTCCCATTATCCACCGGGATCTCAAGTGTGACAACATCTTCATCACGGGCCCCACCGGATCTGTCAAGATTGGAGACCTGGGGCTAGCTACTCTCAAAAGTGCCTCGTTTGCTAAAAGTGTCATTGGTGAGTGCGCAATTGCAGTGGCACAGGTGTAAACTTGACACTATAAATACTGTAGCTATTGTCTAAGGTGCACACCTGTGTCTGTGGGGATAGGCTCTAACACTCATAAAGCCATACAATAATCAGAGGTGTTTACATTTCAATTTTACACTATATATTTTCTCATTATATTACAGTACATTTACTTTTGAACTATGCCTACAATACTCATTATTGTCATTGACCAGCAATTCTTGGTTATTGACCATCTTTAAAGGTGTAGTCTGTAAGTTTCTATAAATAAAAAAAGCTTACTCTAACCCTGTTCTATGGTGTAAAGTAATCTGTCATTATTATTATTTTACTTTACTTCTTTCCTTGGCCTCTACAGCAACTTTAGATCAGACTTTGTAGGTTACCACTTTGACCAATAGTAGGGGAGTTTTACTTTAGTCCCTCCCCAGGCCTCTACAGCAACATCAGATCAGACTTTGTAGGTTACCACTTTAACCAATAGTAGTGGAGTTTTACTTTAGTCCCTCCCTTGGCCTCTACAGCAACATTAGATCAGACTTTGTAGGTTACCACTTTGACCAATAGTAGTGGAGTTTTACTTTAGTCCCTCCCTTGGCCTCTACACCATAGAGCAGGGTCAGGTCAGCCATTTTTAACCATATTTTTTTTTTTTTTTTTTTTTTTTTTAACTTTTTCTTATATTAGGACATTTACAGACTACACCTTTAACGACTCACTTTCATTTTTTGCCATGTGTTCTTGCTGTCCTATAGGAACTCCTGAATTCATGGCCCCAGAGATGTACGAGGAGAAGTATGATGAAGCCGTGGACGTATATGCCTTGGGAATGTGCATCCTGGAGATGGCCACCTCCGAATACCCGTACTCCGAGTGTCAAAATGCCGCCCAGATCTACCGCAAAGTCACCAGTGTGAGTAAAGAGTGGGTGGAAACCAGCACATTTTAACCAGCATTTAACGTAATGGTTGGCTTATGTTTGTGGCTTAGAGGAGGGTCTCTAATGCATTCTTGTGGATTTCCTTCTACTTGAAAGATACCAGAATACATTTGGAAAAGGGCTCAATTTTGTCTAATTAAGGCTTACTTTTGTCCATTATGAGCTCAGAGGGCACATCCGTACTGTAAGCTGCTGGCCAATTATGACGTAGAGATCAAATAGGCCGGATTATCGTTCTCATTGGAAATGTCTTGTCTTACACACTAAAAGCTTTTGAATATTCTTTTAAACGTGATTATATACTTTTTACATGCTGAGTGGCGGTTGTAGGGGACTGGAGCCTATCCCAGCAACTGTGTAGATGGGTACACCATGGACAATGGCCAGATGCAAAGGCTAACACACAAAACATACACAAACAATTATTCACTGGGAGCAATTTACTGAAGGACCCCCCAATTCAACTAACACATGTCTTTGGATGGTGGGTGAAAGCTAGAGAACCCAGAGAGAACCCACAGTAAACCTTGGGGAGGACATGCAGACTTTACTCAAGAGAAATTGTTGGCCAATCAAACCCACAATTTTCTAGCTATGAGGCAAGAGTACTGACCACTCAACCACTGCAACCTCCACTCTTACTGGAACAAAGAAGGATTTAACTCCTAGTCCAATGCCCATTTACAATACACATTTATGAATCAAGTAGCAAATATTTTAAACAAATTATGTGATAATAAACTCATGATAACTTGAGGTGGTTAAGGCTTGCTCCTGGTCAGTGCCAAATGCGACGGTGATGTCACACTGGGAGTCTCAAGTCCACAAAAAGTGCTGTTACTTTACTGTGTGGTCCACTGGGCACAGCAAACAGGAGCTGACTGAGGTCGAGGTGGGTAAATTAGTCACAAGTATTGTTACTTCAAGTCAAGTTTTTTTTATTTTTATTTTTTTTATTTAGTCTTTATTTGAAGGGACAGTGTACAGAGACATTATGCTCACAAAACAGAGATATACTGCACCAGATTATAGCTAAACAGCTAGTTTCCATCTGCAGAAGTATAAAGTCTGATGCATTAAAACTACTAGTTATTTGAGTGAAAGTATTACAAATTCCCCACCTTCGAAAGGCGACACTGCCAAGAAAGTGCATTCGGTCTGGCTTCTGCACAGACAATACAACACAAAACCTTCCCAAGTTCCATTTTAGTGAAGCTTACCCAGGCAGAAAGGTTTTAATAAAATCATACTGGGTTTTGGCTTTACTTTTTATGGAACATGTAGAGTCGATGGCATTACAATTTACTGTGCATGGCAGTTAAACATCACTATAAATGCCAGCCCATAAACCAACCATAAAATCCTATACATACAATGACTGATTTATGTTTGGAGATCACAAGCTGAGATAGATTAACATTATAATTTAATAACTGTGCATTACCCCCTTTAAGAAATGCACTGTAAGACATTTCCATCAGTGTGGTTAGTCGTGATTAACGTCATATTTTTCTGGGTTGGGAAAAAAACAAAATTATATAAAAGTCTACTGCGCAAATGGAACCAGTTCACCGCCTGAATCATAATTACTACTGTATCTAACCATTGTGACATAAGCCGCATTGTCTTGACTTCTGTTAATGAATTATGTCTGGGATTACCATAAAGAGACAGAAGGATGGGAGTAGCCCACGAACCTTGATGATACAGTGGGAGAAAGCTACATTTTGTAAACTAAAGAAGATAAACTAAAACCATTTACTTAACATCATGTTTTCATAAAATCTCAGTAGTGTTGAGTCTTGACCTCAAATGACAAAAAAAGTCAATATGACACTTGCTTATTTTCTCAGCATCTTATCTGGGGTTCTGTCGTCACAGGAAAAGTACAGGCGCAAATGAGATTTATTGTGATTTATTGTAAAGGCGTCCGAGAGAACGATAATGCAGCCCTTGTGTCTGCTCTATGGGGCAATGCTTTATTCAAAAATGGTCATTACATAAAAATACCTTTACGTTTTTTTATACTTTTTAAAGATGGTGCCCGGTACTAATAGTTGTTCTTGGTGGTATCAGAGCTTCTTTGACCTGTATTGCCATACAAGCAATTTATTCAATTTAATTGTACATGTTCACTATGGACTGCTGCTTTACATGTATTACTGTTTATACACCTTGTCACTACATTTTGAGATTTGGTCCCTTTTTTCTATGTAGTTTGGGAAAGTTTAAGCAAATTGTACAGTAAATAAATCAAAAAGCACAATAACATTTTGTCCAGAATATGTTATCAAAATTATGAATTCATTTATTCATCTTTTGCTTATTCCGGTCACCATTCACTGAGGGCAATTCCATCTACACACACTAAAATGTATGTCTGTTTTATCAAAATGAGGTACTTATCAGTGAATACTTGACTCTTTCTGGGAAAAGGGTGTGTGAGGACATCCATATTTTAAACATTAGCCTGCTGCTTGGGAATCTAAACTCCAATGTCTTATTGACCTTGCTTTGTTATCGGTGTTATTGCAGGGATGGGGCACTGGTCTAATCTATGCGCATTTGTGATAGCATTTAGGAAAACTACGCTCCTCTGCTGAAAAATGTGTCCAGTAGGAGCACTTTTTTTCTGTTCTGGTCCCTAGGTACAATGAATGGAAGTTTTGTATTTTTTTTCACCACTTTCCAGCCTGGTGTTGACATGACTGCAGAAGCTAATGTTGTGCAGGCAAAGGATTGTGTTGGTGGGTGGGGTTTCTTTCATTAGGGTCATTTCTTAGATATGGAAAATGTAGGATAAACAGTGGGATAACAAGATTTCAGTCAATAGTCAATATAATTATTAATTCATTGCTGTAGCGCCATTGGGCACAGGCTTGGCGTCATTGCTGTGGTCTGGCCAACTTACAATATCCATACTTGTGAATATAATCCGTGCAGTTATAAAGTTGTGTAACAATGTCTTTTCTTGTCACAGGGTATTAAGCCTGATAGTTTCTACAAAGTAATAGTCCCTGAGCTGAAGGAAATCATTGAAGGCTGTATACGAATGAACAAAGATGAAAGGTAACTCTAACTCATATTTTTCTGGAAGAACTAGATCATGATGAGTTGAAAATATGGACAGTAATAATAAAAAAATATATATTTGCAAATTTGAACATATGTCATAGTATATCAGAATTTTAGTATGACTCTAGTAGCCTGTAATAAGACATGTATGCATGCACCCAGATGTACCAATGAGTCCCAATGCCAATAAAACAAATAAAACAAATAAAAACATGTATAATTGAATGCACAACGTTAACTATGTTTGTGTCTATTTCACATTCTGAATATTACATTTTGTCTATGCAAATCTTTATACTAAATGCCTAATAATTTATACATATCACTTTGAAATGACTGATATCCTAACAGTTGTGACTTAATTTGACTGTATCAGGGTCTTATTGGTTACAAAGGGTATTGACTGTAAACTTTCACAGAACAGAAAATAATGCATTGTTTTATGTTTGCAGGTACACCATTCAGGACCTGCTGGATCACCCCTTCTTTCAGGAGAACAATGGCGTACACGTGGAGCTCGCCGAAGAGGACGATATGGTGAAGCCTGGTCTTAAACTCTGGTTGCGAATGGATGACACCAAAAAGCTCCATGGCAAATACAAAGACAACAACGCCATCGAGTTCCTGTTCGAGCTGTACAAGGATGTGCCTGAGGAGGTGGCTCAGGAGATGGTGAGATCACTGGGGTTGTCATCATAGAATATTCAATACTACTTACTCCGGTACTCCTTATATTTATTTAACTTAAGAACAGACCTTTATTAGCCGTAGCGACAACACTAATCAGATCAATTCAAGTTATAAACCACCGGTAAGACACTGGTTAGGATGGGTGAAATGCTAAAGTATACCTTACAAAAATGTCTCTTCTGTAGTTTGTATTATTATCCACACCATATACATTTTGATCCTTTATTGAGAAAAAAAAAATACCTGTTTGTGGGTCAACTGGCGGAGGTAAAGACAGCACAGGCAGTATGAATACTGTTTCAAATGAGTGATTTGATACTTGTTTTATTATTTATTATTCAACTACTCCTTCAGAGACAAACACTTTGTAGTAGGACCCACTTTTACTGCTGCTCTGATCTGGTTTGCAATAGCCATTAGAGAGGAAATGCTGTAATTGCTTACAGATCAGCAGATAGAGGTGAGCTAAGCTGCATGTATCCCTGGCTTGATTTATGATTATTGGGTTCAACATGTTCCCAAGAGACATCTCTTAATATTGATAAAGGTTGGAGTCAGTTTGACCCACATACACAGGGAAAGGGAATTACATGCATGGTAAGTTTGTGCATTTTATTGGGTAGACCTAATTACGTGCTCTTGAGCTCAAATACATGAAACAGGTGTGCTGCAGCAGAAGACATCACCGGATGCCACTCTTTTAGGTGCATAGTGTAACTAATAAAGTGGCCAGTATAGACAGTACATTTACAGTACAGTACAACCACTTGACCCACATTTGGAGAAGTATTAACAAGCCAAGCTCACACTTGAATGAAGTCTGGTCATTATTACTAAAATCAAAATCCATCTTTGAATTTATTGCCCTTCCCCCCAAACGTCATTGCCATTTGTCAAATGTGCCCGCGCATCACAATGCCTCTTTTAAGAGTGTATTATCACTGTAGAAGAAGTCATTCACTTTGATACACTTAAAAAACTAAGTCAAGGGCACCATAGACTTGAATAGGGTTTGGAAATGTGAGACTCCGGAAGCAGCCGAGGAGTCTTTAATAATATAATGGCTCTCATGCATGTTGTGAAATAGGCCCTTATGTCCTCCACAGCCCCCACCCTTTATAGAGGTCACTTTTAATGAAAACGTAAGACATAGTTCATCCTTGGTTTAGCACTTTGTGGTGGTTTTCATCGAGATCAAATTTTGTTTCAGCGGGGGGTACAGCTAGTTCGGCCCATGTTCTGTAATCTGACCAAGTGTTGAGAGGCAGCACGGACAGAATGCCCTACTGCTGGACTTTTTGTGACAAACAGTTAAATAATATCTGACATCATCCTGATTTGTGCAGCATTTCACACAAACAAAAGTAGATTAAAAGAATCTCAAAAGTCAATGTTCTCTTTTTCATATGATCTTTGTTATCTATACTTTGATCTAAAAAATGTCTGGAAATGTATCTGATCATTGGTTCTCAAGTCTTGTTTATGTCACAGCTCAGGGGTTCAGGTTTGTCAATGCACCATCAAGTGCGTCTACACTGTCCACATATTGTACACGAACACGATGGACCGTGACCTAAACACTACAAATGACTGGTGTGCCCTGACAGACTGTGTTGTTGCATGTTTTTTATGCAGGTGGTGCTAGGCTTCATGTGCGAGGCAGACTTCAAGATTATAGCCAAGGCCATTCGGGACAGAGTGTCAGCCATAAAACGCCAAAGGGAGAAGCTGAGGAGAGTGCTCGAGGAGCGAAAGAGGAAACAGGAGCAGGTGACCAAATGTTAATGTGCAGCATTTGCAGCTAAAAACCTTCATCACACAAATTGGTTTAAATAGGGTTAATATCTTTGAAATGACTGGACATGACTGTCAGCAAATAACTATGTATCTGTGAGTAAAAAGGTGTTTTTACTAGAGCTGAGCAGTCGTGAGCAGACAGGATGTTAAGACATAAGATTTATACAAGATCCTGTGTACACCATGTTTATTTTACAACTGAAAACAAAAGCAGTAGATAAACCAAACAATGAACTACTAGTTTGTGACTGCCACAGAAGAATTACATTCATTATGGTGTCTTACATTCGGTTGTTTATGATCTGGTCACCCTTGGAGCAGGAGGCCATAGAAGAAGAACCAGAGCCACAGCCGCCTTCACCTAAATTCAATGGAATGACTGCTGCAGACCCCCCTACACCAGCCCAGACCCCCCCAGCACCCGTCCAGTCCCCGGTCACCAGCTCTGCAGACTCTGGAGTCAGCTCCAGCTACCCCATTGAACCAGAGGAGCCTGAGGCAGATCAGCACTTCCACATGCGCAACAGCAGCCTGTCCTCGGCTAATTGTGAGACTCTACAAACTCTGCATGTTTCAGTAATGTTTACAATGTCCTTAGGCAAATTGTAATGCCTGGGGCAAAGCATTTCCTATTTATTTCCTATTTTCAGTTCAAGGTTTTATAGCTTAGTCTATTACCCTATGTTGCATTGCTTGCTTGCAGACAGACCACTATTATAGACTTGAAATGTGACACTGTCAAGTGTTTAATTATTTAGGTTTGCCTGTTGTAGTTGTTACATAAAAACATAATGTGTTAAAACAATAGCTGTATACATACATATAGATATGCATATGTATTCTTACTTATTGTCATCAGTTACACAAGTGTGGTAAAATTTGGGGTCAACTGAAGCGTTTCTGTTCAGGTCATGTTTAGCGTTAGCCTATGTGAAGTGCATACAGGAAGTCAGGACACAGCTAGTCACATGTTATATGAATCTTATGCTCTTTGTTGTAACAGCTGACTGTGAGACAGACGGATATCTGAGCTCCTCTGGGCTCCAGGATCCCCCAGAGGCTCCACAGACCCCTCCCACCGCACGCACAAACACACCGGCCGCTAACGGACTGGCCATTCTAGCCCTGCGCTTCCCCTCGGTGAGTGGCCTCAATAAAGAGCTTGTTATCAAAGGGGAGAGCCTGGTGTGAAGGTGTCAGAGGGGACGGCCACACAAAATAAAGTCACCCAGTGCTGAGCTGGCGTTATGTAAAACATCCAATATACACTTATCAAACAGCCAACTGACAATGTCTAACAAATCTATGCTTTCATAGATGTGACAAGCTACATATATGCAGTATAGTTGAACAACTTGTCAAATGCTAATAGATACTCAAATATAATGATAAAACCTCTTAACAGTCTTATAAAACTCACACTTACTAAGTACTTACTACTAAGAGTAATGTGTCCAATGCCACAATATTAATGATCTGTGGTTGAACTTTGTCAATCCCTCATTTATGTTTGCAGAGCATTGCTGTATCCAACAACACTGAACACAGCAACTCCAGGCCCTCGAGCGGCCTCAACTCTCCTGTGGACAGGTACACCTTGTTCATCTTACATACTTATTACAGTAAGCTGGGTTTAAAACTAAAGTCTTTCTCCCACTTAACTTCACATCTGTGGTGACAACAGGCTCAAGGCAACCCAAATACCCCTCAGTGTTTTTACTGCAGTGCTGGTTTCTATGTCACGTTGGGGAGGCCCTGTTTTCTGTGTTGGTGGGAGGGAATTGGCTTTAATCTATGTGTGTGAGCCGAGAATAGTCCAGAAATAATTTTCAAACAATGGCAGTGGTTCACCAAGACCTACAACAGTTCATCTTGAATTGTTGTCCGGATCTAAGTTGTTTATAGGGCTACATTTAAATCCGGCGTATTGAAGTAAAGGCTTAAGAGTGAATGGTTGAGAATACAAAACATATTCTTAGCCTTGGCCCTGTATTTGTGATGGAGCTGTTTTAGGACAGCTAACAAAAGCACCATCAGTTCAACTATCCATCTACTGTGTCTTCTTTCCAAGTAGCACTCTTTTGGAAACCGAAAACACGCTTGGGTTTGAACTGAAGTTACCCACGAGGTACTGGTTTTAAATAGAGAAGGTTGGATGCAGCCAAACAGAGGACCTATAAAATATGTGTGCCAGCCTGTTTAGGAATGAATACATGAGTTTCTATGGCCACAGTGGTGCAGGAAGCCCAAGAGACCATTAGCTGAACTATAGCGGTTTATGATTTGTATTGAATGTTTTTAGGAACATATCAAATAAACACTTGCAAATGTTCTCATTAAACTATACATTGGACACTTTATTAGGTAGACCTGTTTGTGTGATTTTAAGCTCAAATAGCTATCAATAGTATATTCTACTGTCAATGAATTTAGTCATTTACAGATGTTCAAGACAACGCTACCGAAGTTTAAACCAAGCATAAGAATGAAGGTGAACTTGAGAATGGTTTGAAAACATGCAATATCCAGTGAGTGGCAGTTCTGTAGGCAAAATGAATACTTGATGAGGTCGGAAACTGGTTTGAAATAATAGTGAAGCAACCACTCGCTACATCATGTCTACAGAAGAGCATCTCTGGACAAGGTCTACCTAATAAAGTGGCCAGTGTGTGTATATCATTTAGCCTCACACCCATGAGCCTGCGCACTGGAACATTCCATGGCTTTATTTGACATAGTCCAGTGTTGTTTATTATTGCTTGTCAGACTCAAATAATCAAACGTAATAGCTGTGTAGTTTCCTTTTGGCATTATGACAAATTACCGTTGAAATTACTATGTGAAAAATGCCTCCTTTTTGTGGACACATTTACAAACCAGTAGCCCATAAAATGTTCTGTATGTGTTTTTGCAGTTATGGGTCTGACGTGATGTCAGGCCTCAGTGATGGGTATGAGGGTCTGACGGAAAAGAACGAGAAAACTCCAGCGAGGCGAACCGCAACGAAGCTGTTCAGAAGAAGAGCCCGGTCTAGACTTCGCATCACAGGGGTATGAGAAATCACATTTTAGCTTTTATGAATTGCATTTTGGTGAAAAAGGTGCTAAAAACCAGACATTTTAAACAACATACAGATAAAGGTAAAGTCTTAAAACATTGAACTCAAGTAAAAAACAAAGAGCATATAACATAATAATAATATAATATAATTGTATAAGAAAGTAAATGTAACTCATCACTGTTTATGGGCATCATAAACAAATAAATCATGTGTGAATAATAATGAATAATAATGTAATCAACAGACTAAATTTATGACTGAAGCTACACCCTAGTTAAGCAATAATACTGTCTGTCTGTCTATGCATGTTTGTCTGTTCTTCTCGTTTACCACATTACATTTGTCATTGCCGATCAGGACACACTGTGGTCCCATAATGGGTGTGTATTCTTTAGAGGCAGAAACAAACATGTCATGCTCAACCAAAGAGAAGGCATAATAGTACAATCCGTTTACAACACTAGATTTACACCTTTTAGCTTTGACGTCAGAGCTTGCTACTCAACGCCCTGACCCCAGGTCTGGTCTTTTGCAGATTTCAAACCAGTCTGACTATTTCTCCATATTTAGTCCTGGTTTAGACAACATTTATACCTGGTTTAGTCCTGGTTCAGACCTGATTTATACCTTTTTTCTATTATCAGTCTGGCCGTTCTTATGGTTTTGTCCTGGCTTATACCTAGTGTGGACCCGGTTTAGCCCTTAGACATTGCCATTCCACTATGACCTCTGGCATCAACAAAGCATTTTATCCACACAATTGCCACTCATTATATATTTTCTCTTTTTGGGACTATTGTCTATAACCCTGCATAGTACAATACCTTTATTACAGTAGATTTACTACTAATTGGATTAATCATTAACTCATGTATATATAATTGTTAACTGGAGTATACAGACACTAAAACATTCAATTTGCTGAGAGAACAACCCATGCAGAGCAGTAATTAAGCCAAAATTGTCCAAAAAATAAATAGATTTTGCATTAAGAACCTTCTTTGTCTGTAAATATGCTCTATCCAGAAGTCCTCAGGTGGCATAGTTTTTGCTTCACCAGCTTCAGATTCTGTAAAGAAAATCTCATATTTACACCCTCTTGATGTGTCTTTGTTTAACCGTGGTAAACAGACACCAGTCATTACATTGATGTTTCCCTTTTCTGCAGTTGTCTGATAAAGTGGATCGAGTGGTGGAGTGTCAGCTGCAGACACACAACGACAAGATGGTTACCTTCAAATTTGACCTGGATGGAGACAGTCCAGAGGATATTGCTGCTGTCATGGTGAGATATACATAAAATGAACATATGTAACTATGGGCCTTACGTGGGGTGCACTCTGGTCAGTTAGTTGTAGGGCTGACACAAAAACAGACAGACAAACATTCAGTCTCAGTTTCTTCTAGTTTCTAACCTCTCAGCCAGATTAGATTCAGTTCATTACAGTGTTAGTAATCCACCTTGACATAACACCATTTAGTTCAGGTAGCAGATAGAATGATTAATTTCTCTCCCCACTGACCTTGTTTTGGTTCATTCTGGCTCATATTATTTCAAACTTACCAAGATGAGTATGGGTGACTCAGGTAAGCTCTCCCATCTCTTTCCGATCCCTGTGCGTCTGATGGCTTTTAAGCCTCATTACCGACAGTGTACCCAGGAGCTTGTACAAGGACAGCATGGTGAGGCACTTTTTGTTCCTTGTACGCTCAGTTTTACACACTCAAACATAGTGCTCTTTTGTTTACTGGGTCCTGGCACAGCGGGGGTTGTTGGCATCTAAACAGACTCTGTGGTTCAGTGTGAAGTGCTTAAAAGTGGTGAATTATCCCATGCTGACAGGAGAGGGTTACCACGCCCCACACACAACTTAAGTGGTTCCTGAAGGAATATGCAGAATGTACTGTTAAGGGGTGCATTATAGCAGAGTGGTTAGCATTTTAAACTCTTAGCAAGGAGGTTGTGGGTTCGATCCTCAAGCCAGCCGTCACACGATCTCTCTGATATTCTTTCTGTGTTACTATGGGTCCTCGCTGGGTAATAATCAGGCATTCTCTCATTGCCTAAAGATGTGCATATGTGTGAATCTGAATTGTCTGAATGAATGTCTTTGCGAATGTTTGCCTGTTTTTGTCAGCCCTACAATTTACTGGCCACTATCCAGGGTATACCCTACCTAAGGCCCATAGTTGCTGGGATAGGCTTCAGACACCAATGTCCACTAACAGATTAAGAAGAATTATTATTATTTTATACAAGCAAAATCAATGATGTAAAAACTCATCCTTGTTCTTCTAGGTTCACAATGAGTTCATCTTGCCATCAGAGAAGGAGGGCTTCATCTATCGCATGGGTGACATTATCAAAAGGGCCGAAGCTCTCATGGAGAAGGAACAGCTGGACCATTCAAGTGGTCATAAACTTCCTCAGCCCGGTTTCCACAATGGAGTCAACTCACTGTCCGCCTCTCAGGTCAGCAACCTCACCTGTTTCATTTCAGCAATCCACTTCACAGCACAATTATTTGTGATACCACTGAACAGGAAGAAGGAATTGCAATCGTGCCATGAAATTTTTATTTATACTTTAATAAAACTAAATCGCCTTAGCAACTACACCTGATTCATTTCAGCAATCCAATTCACAGCATTGTCAACACTGAACAAAGGAAGTAACAGCCCCTGTCCATGTATTTTATGGCACTGTACTGCGAGGCCTATACAGACCAATAAATTTGCTGTGCGTAGAAGGACACCTTAGTGGCTGCTATACAGGAAGTAAAATCTTTGTCCACTCTCTCCTGGGACTTGGCCCTATACACAAAATGTTAAGTCTTCTCAAAGCCTAAACTAGTACTCCTGGTAAGAACAGGATATTACTTAAACCATGATGTTATACAACACTGTGATTTGTGGAAATGTACCCTGCCCTCACAACACAGTTCTCACAAGCATCTCTAGCATTTTGGTTGTATTAATGGTCTATAAATATAATTATATGAAAGCCAATTTGTGAATAAAGCTTTGCCACTTTATTTGAACAATTACTTAACACACACTGAAAGGTCCACGATGTTCCCCACTTTGAAACAGATTGACTGAATGTATTGTCTGTTCTGTTCCAGTTAAGAGAAGACAAACGGAACTACTTATATATGTTACTTACAACGGTCTAAATGTTTGTCAGAAAACAGAATAATGTGTAATTTTGGGGAGAACAAGAAACAAAAACTAGCAGCAGCAATCTCAAATCCCAATTGCCGACTTTTATCAGCCCATAAAACATTTCCGACCTCCTGGGCAAAAGATTTACCACAAACCACAGTGGACAGTCCTCCCTTTGGCTTCAGTCCAGCACCTGATTAAAACAAGTCACGGACCGCATCTCCCAAGATCTTTTATGGCTACTCTCTCAGGCTGTTTGCACTGTAGTTAAGTGAGACTGTCTCTACCTCGACAGCGGCAGTCGTGTGGTCAATATATATATATATATATATATATATATAAAAAAATCTACAAACTGATGTTTTAAATAGGACTGTACCACTTAGGTAGACATATTTACCTGCTCTTGAGCTCAAATAGACTTTAGCACTTGTCACATGAAGGTCCATTTCTAAATGCATAAAATGACAAAATAAACAGTAGCAGAATGCAAGGGTGTGTTTTATCAATAGTTTGTTCCCATGCATACTTTTCCCATGAATTAAAGCTAATCTTCTATGACGTGGCATCTGAAATATGAACTGTCTGTGAAATTGCTTAAGGGCAGAACAGCAATAAATATATAATAACATTTTGTATTGCATTTTGATCATGACAAATACAAAATTGCTTAATGATCAAAGAGTTTATTGAAGTCCTAAAAACACCCCAAAAAATATATTTTTTTCTTTCTACAGCCTAATCTGCACAGTCACAGCATGCCTCGAACACACTCCTCCTCTTCACTCCCTGGTAAGTATCATTGTCTGGATGAACTGACATGGTCTAATAAATAGAGTTCTTTGCTTGCTTCTATGTAGTAGTTATTAACCCCATCAAGCTTTCTAGAATAACCCTGCTGACCCAGTCTATCTCTATGCATGTATAGTTTTAAATAATATTATTCTTGCTACCACTCATGCATGTATCTTGTCATAGACTTCAGTGATGCTAACCCAAGCGCAGGGGTGCACGGTTTGCCCCTGTGTCCCAACGGAGACGTCTTCAGTGCAGACATTACTTCAGCTGCGCGACCTCTCACTCGCTCACAGTCTTTCCACAACGCACCAGGTAAAAGGCACCACGGGTCTCTGTGAAAAGACATTATTTACAGTTTTAGTACAAGCAAAGTTTGCTTTACTTATTTGGCAAAGTAAGTACTAAGGACGTCACTAGGATATAGATGGAAAGCTAGCTTAGCTCTAGCAACAGAGAATCTGTAAATATTTTATAATGTTTAGTCCCGGTTTGGCCCTCACACACCTATACTTGTTTTATACCTGGTTTGGACTTGGTTCAGCCTTGTCTTAGTCTTTGTTTAGTCTGATTTAGACCTAGCATATACACACGTTAATATGTTTGGTCCTGGTTTTCACTATGACTTAATGTGGGCAGCTTAGCTGAAGTTATCCTAAACTAGGCCTAAGAACAGCCCTAGTAAGTGCAGGTCATTCACCTCATAGGCCCCCTCCTTCCCTCTCCACTCTCCTTTGGTATTGTTCAGACAGTGCTATGGCGCCACTCACCATCTCCACACCTCAAAGCCTTCATCTGTGTGTGCCTTGTATCGAGGCCTCTTGGGTAATTACCTCACCTGAAGGCTGCTTTTTAGTTTTTTAGGGAGTTGTGAATGTTGTTGCTGTAAAACTTGAGCTTTCCCTACAGCCCTGCTGCTGTACTTTGCAACATCTGTTTGCCAGCACAAAGTCCTGCCGAACTTCCAAGAAATCCTCGTCCTTTAAAAAGTCTGCACTGGAGAGGCATCTGAAGTCAATTAGAGACCTCCTTTTAAATTTGGACATCTGAGTGTCCAGTTCCTCCCTGAGGCTACACAATCGTTTTAGACAAATCTTGGGAAAAATAAACTCATAGCAACAGTGCCAAACTGGGCCTAAATATGGACTAAACTAAGGTAAAACCAGGTCTAAAACTAGATGAATAGATTTGATATTTTATTGATCCCAATGGAAATTGACTAAACTGTGACTTAATTAGGTGTCAGGGCTAAACCGTTCTAAACTAGGTCTATTTCAGGTCTAAACTGGGGCTAAACCAAGACTAATCCCAGCCAAAATGAGTTTTAAACCAGGTCTAATCAAGGACAAAACCAGCTCTCATCCTGGACTAAACCAGGTCTCATCAGGTCTAAACTGATACCGATAACGATAGCTTGTTTCTTCTCTCTGATGGACATTGCATGTACAGCTACTTTCGCAATGCCACCTGGCCACCAGCCACCACTATCAAGCTCTGCCTGAATACAGTTTCCATTGTGGAAAAAGCAGGTTTGCATCATCAGCAACAGGAGGTGTGGTTTATTACTGTGCAGCCATTGTTGAAGTAAATGTCAAATCAGTGGCTACAGCCTCCCAGACTATTCCCTGAGGATGAGATGCAGAATTCCAGACTACTTTAATCTTCCAATCGGATCCAAACTGTGGTGTACACACGTGTGTGCCATTTAAATCTGACTCATATACAAAAGCCTGACTTGCTCCATTCAGGGCGAATGCCTTACAGACATATGTGCGACCACTCTGGCTTATGAAGTTAATTAAAATTGGAAACAGTCTTCTTTGTTCACCATGGAAACCATTATTTAGTGAGGAAAGCAGTACAGGAAGGCTCTACGCTTGACATAATAGGCGTCTTGGCAGGGGGCAAAGGAAGAACTGGGCTAGGAAAACCCACAGAGACTAAAGGAACAAATAAATGGTCTCATCAGCCTGACATACTACTTACTACTTAACTGGCTTTTTCTCACTTTAGCATGTCCGTATTTGAGTATACTAACAGTACTATTGTCTAACATGAGGTCCAAAAGTAAAAACAACCTGGTCAATACTTGAAAACTGGGGCTTGGACTAAAATAGACCAGTAACCCATTGGGGACTAACTACTGTATGTTTAGAATAACGGACGACTGTTCTACATCTGAGCTGACAGGCAGGCTTATATATGACATTTAAAGCTCATCAAAAATACAGCGAGTGGCAGTTCTCTGGTGAAAATGGATTGGTAATGCCAAATGTAAGAATGAGGGGACGGGATGATTTTACCTTAAATAACCACTAATTACTCTCTCCAGCAGCAAAATATCACACCATTGGCCATGTCTTTGGTATAAGATATATAAAAGTGGCCAGTGAGTGTTTATAATGTTAAAATAACTAACTAAAAATAGACCAATAGACCAGGCAGCCCATTGAAGACTAACTATGCAACAACTGACAGACAGGCTTTTAGGGTTTTTAAATGTCACCAGTGTAGCTCAGGGCTACATTATGCAATACATGTCAATATCAAAATTTTTCAATAACAAAGTGAAGATTGCTGGAAGTATTATGTGATTGTTATTGTTGTTATTTGCTTTGTCCCGTCATAAACTCAGATTGAAGGCAGGGACCAGTAAGGGGTTAGGCACTATCTTTAAAAAATGTACAAATATTGAACATTATTAATCATCTTTAGTAATCAATTATGTGTTTTGATTGTGATCTCACTGAATAAATCTTATAGCTTAACACCCCATTTACTGGCCTAGGTGCGACTGAATAGAGGGGACAGTTTTTGTTACATGTCAATAGGCACAGTGATTATAGAGAACCATAAAACATACCAAAGCATCTGCATTTACCTTGTATTAAAAACGTATATAACATTGTAACATCGAGTAAACACAGTCTATTTACAACAGTTTTGTTTCTTCCTGTTTTTGTCTTTTAGGATCTCCTCTTCACCAGTACCAACATCACCAGCATCCCAATTCTCTCTTCCCTCACCATCACCACCAGCAGCATTACCACCTACCCTATCTTGGACACACCCACTTCCCATTCCCTTACCCAGGCTCCCCGGGTACCTCTAAACCGTCCGGGATGCATGCCCCACTTACACGTGTTGCTAGTAACCCCACCTTCCCATCAGCGACCTCCCCGGTGCCCGGATCTACCAATTCCCAAACTGAAATTCCCAATCCTGGCAGCAACGAGAATATCACCTTGACCCCTCCAACCCCTCAACATCCAAACATATGGCCACCACATACTCAGCCTTTGTTCTCCTGGGCCAATGTATTCTCAATGGCTATGAGCATGGCGCAGTCTTTCATCCCGCCCGCCAGCATTACCGCTCAAGGTATTCCCTCATTTCCCGGTTTCCATCCTCACCTACCTCCACACATGCAGCCCCAGTCGGGATACCCACCTGTATACCCCCCTCAGTACCCACAAACGGAAGTTCCCTACCCCCCAGCTAGCAATGTCTATCATAATCCTGAGAATGCCCCACAAATGGATGGATTTTCACACCCAACATGGCACTATCCCGTCTCGCCACCATCTCTACCCTCCACGCCCCCACTGGCCCGACATGCCCCGCCACAACAAATAGATATAGTTATTCCTACAAGTGGGACCCAAGTGGACTACAATTATGCTACGACCTTCGTAACCCAGACATCGCCCAAATCAGAAGTCCTCAGTTTAAACTCTTCATCTGATCTCTCCATTTCACCGACAGAAAGCCCAGAAAGCACAGTGAGTCATTGTTAGTCATTTATCTCAATATAAAAATGTGTTTGTGAGTTAATCTGCACTGAAATAATTAAACACTTATTAGGCACCACTATCTAATCAGCACAAATGAGTACTTAGAAATACTGAATGATCCAGTTTTAAGACACAGCAAGCGCTTTGTAGACCCATTACCTTCAGACACATAGACACGCATAGCTCACAACAGTCATTCATAGAAATGTTTGTCAGATTTTACAGCTTAGTCACATAAATGATAAAGCTAACATCCTGTGGGCTGCAAATCTAAAGTAAAGAATGTAAGTAACACTTCAACAACTTTACATGAAATCTTACAAACTACACTGACTAAATCTCATGCTTTCTGTAGTTCTGTAAATGTTAGTGAGATTGGCTGTTTAATGTCTTGGCAGTAAAAATATGTCACCATAAGCTTTTCCTTTTGTCCTTTCAATGCTCCAATCAAAATTCTTTTCTTGTTGCTTTCTAGTTATCATCCTTAAGCTCTCCAATAACCCCCGCTGAGAGTGAAATGTGCAGCAGTAGCCCTAAACCAACACTGTCTCCTGCTAATTTTGGTAAGACCCTTTACATTTATAGCACTGTTTATCCTCCATCATTGCATCATAAACACCTTCTATGATTATACAGTATATATTACAGACTTGGAGCTTGACGTGTTCACCCATGTTTCTGTTGCGCCTCAAACAACCCACACATACCAGTCTGTGGATATACAAGCCACTAGTAAACATTACATTTTCTCTCACCTTGACTTTATGTGATGTCTTGAGTCAAAATACAGACTGTTTTTGTTTTGTATTTTTTGTCTGATTCGTCTTTTGTGTCCTATTGCGTAACTGTGACGTTAAAAATGTTATAAATGTAATGTTCCACTCAAAAAGAAAACAAATGTAGGCGTGATTGCAGGACCGTCCCACTAGAAGTAACCAATCAGAAAGCGGCCAGAGTAATTACGAGCCTCTCCTCCCGCACCCACACCTGACAGTATTTATTTCAGTTTTGTGTTTTTTTTAAAAGCTCACATTAAACAAGGGTGCTTCTGTTTCAGAGGCCAAGGGCTCAGACCCAGGCCCTGTGTTTGTACAGAGTATGAGGGAGGGACATCTAGTGGCCAAATGGCTTTTCATCTTCCAATATAATAGACATGACTGGATTTGAGTACAGTAAAGTGAATTTCAATTTAAGTATACATTTTATAGCTTTTTTTTAAAATCAGAAAATACATAGCTTTATAAAATTAATAAGAATAATACTAATGCATTCGTTTGATACAGCGCTTTTCTCAAGACTCAAAGACGCTAACTTTACATTATTCATTCACTTCACAGTCACACCCGGTGGTGGTAAGCTACTTGTTTAGCCACAGCTGCCCTGGGGAACACTGACAGGGGGGGTGGCTGCCAGTCTGCGCCTACAGCCCCTCCAACCACCACCACATTCATTCATTCCTAATGTGGGTTAAGTGTCTTGCCAGCGTGTGCTTTGACGGGGACTCGAACCACCAACCC
>JAVQKC010005388.1:0-13062 GCA_036025475.1 Philypnodon macrostomus
AGCTGAGGTGGCTCGGGCATCTGTTTTGGTATGCCCCCTGGACGCCTCCCCCGGGAGGTGTTTCAGGCAGGTCCCACCGGAAGGAAGCCCCGGGGAAGACCCAGGACACGCTGGAGGGACATAAGCAGATTTCTAGGATGTAATTTAACAGACAAATACTGTTTAAGCATCAGAAATGGACTTACCGTTAAAAGCAGCAACAGGAAAGCACCGTTGAACTTATAGTAATATAATGGCAACTGTACTGCCAGTCCGTTTTTTTACAGGAAGATTTCTTACAGTGTATTTCTTCCATAGATCTGGACACATGTGAAGGCTAACACAGACTTCAGTGGCTTCTTTTTCTCCGTACCACAGACTGGTGTGAATTAGGCGTGCTTTGTATAAAAGTCGATGTGGGGGGACTGTTTGGTGACATGTGGCAAAAGGCTGGTTGCAATTATACACCAAGTTCAGATGGGACAATGCCTTTGGACAAATATTTTGAGTTTTAATCCTGTATTCTTAACTGAATAACTACAGTGCATGGGCATCAGAAATACTTGATTTTATTTTCAGTGTAAGCTCTTTTCAAAGTGCCAAATGACTTACAAAACAATGTTGACCCTGCGAAGAGAACAATCCACCTGTTATTCTCTCACTAGTAACAACCTTCATTAAGCTTCACCAGATAATACCAGTCCCCCCACACACGAGCACAGACAGTCAGGTTGCCAACGCAGCTCATCACTGCATACATTAACACGTCATAAGTCAGGTTTTGGCGCTCGCTTCCTGTTTCCGTATCCATGGCAACACGGGCAGACGGATGTGTTGGAGCGGTGTATATTTAAGGTCACCTCAGTCGACTCCAAATGATTCACTGCAGTGCTAGTACCGCAGTCTTTGTAAGGGGAGCTATGACATCAGTTAATTAGCCTATAGTGATCAGTGGGGCTTGAGACAAAGAATGAATTGTACTTCGACAAAACGTACCATGAGCTTGAGTACCATGAAAGATGTAGAGGCAGTGACCTAATAGGGTATGGGATGACTGCTACAAACCACATTGGCATTAGACGAAGAATATTGCATTTTTACCTGACATTTTTATGCATGTATATTTTCAAGATAAACAAGGATGTGTCTTTTTTGCATGTAGCCTTTCACTTAAAGATAATTGCTCTAATTAACACAGTTACATATGTGCACACAAGCTGTCCACTCCGGGCCACAGATGCAAATGCAAACACTTTGTCAGGAGTCATTGCACCAAGCTACACTAGTCGGTCTTGCCCTGTGTCTGTGAGTTCACACATGCACACACTCTGACATGCAGTACACGAGGTAGCAGGTCAGCGGAGCACACATCCATACGGCACAGTGGACAAGGACTTCTCTCTTCACCCACACACAGACGTCCCTCAGATCACATACTGTGCACTTGACAAGGCTCGAGGAGGAGTTTTTTGGTTGCAACGTTAGATCAGATTGGTATTTTCATTTATACCTCACAGCAAATTCAGTCTTGATTTAGACGATAGTTTGTCACATGGCTTTGTCTTCATTTATTGCTTTTCAATTCTATGGCTAACATCTGATTAACTGTGGCTTCAAGTCCTGCAGAGAACTATTGTTTGGGTGAGTCAATATTGGCTTATGGGACAAGATCAATAAAGGCTGTGTAGTTTGTGTAATGCATGTAACTGATAAACGTACTTGGAAAGGCATTATATGAATCTGATGCATTTGTAGTCCTTCCTGAATTATTATAATTATAGATGGACATAAATGATTGAATAGATTAGCCTCAAGATGATCATGTCACAGACTCACCACATCACTTGTATGACCATAGAAAGCCTTGTTTGTGGTGGACCCTGGTCAGTTCTTTGTGTTGTGAACTTTCCTCCACTAACCACAGGCCTCAGGACAATCTGTCCTTGTGTGCGGTCGCGGCAGCTGCACTTGATGTTTTAATGAGGCCTGGTGTGGCGGGGTAAATGAATACACAGAGAGAAGACACACATCAGAGCAGGGCTAATGCAGGCTTCAATATTAGAGACAGGAGCAAATATTTACACATTGACTGACTCAGTGTGTGGCAGAATCAGGGCAAAGAAATCAGCTTTCTGTGATCGATAATGAGAATAGCCTTGATACCTGCGTCTGGGGAGATGGTCAGAGAGGGAGCGGGGAAGAAAACTAATCTAAATCGTACTGTAAAAAAATGAACTGGGAATTTAGAATAGGCACAACCCTACGCTGTAAAAAGTCATATGTTAACTTAAAAACATAAAACATCAAAGTTTCAATTTGTTACTGAAGATCTTTTTCCGATGCTATGACTCACCACATTTTGCCAGTATAGCATAGAAGCGTTAGTGAAAAACTCTAATTATGTCAAAGGACAATAACTTTTGCAACTTTTTGGTATATTGTACATTTTTGCTCACCCAATCCAAATTCAAACTTTGAATTAAAATATAATTGATAGAATATTCCAAAAATGCAGTTACACGTTTCTGTTTTTGTTGTTACTTCAGCTAATGGATGGTTACAAATATATTTTTTTAACTTGGTGCTGACCCGAGGAGCTAATACTATTTCCCAATCAGTAATAGCATTGACATGGAGGACAAACCTAATATTTTTTATAGTATGATTTTTACTCAGGCGAGGTGGTCATATGTTGTTTACATGCTTAAGACCTGGCACTTAGGGTCCACTCACACTGACTGGTTTGTTTGGTTAAGGTGAGTGTCCACATGCGTGCACAGGAACCAAATCTTTCTAGGTTTTCATCACGGTTGGAAGAGTTTTATTTCAGTTTACTTTATTTGTCTCCCAAGAGAGAACTTGGCAGCTACCCAGACACCACCGACACATTCAGACAACAGACAGTACCACAGTCAAGTCCAACATTGTCAAAAGTACAGTGCACAATAAGAATCAATCATCACATTTTCCTCCAACTCCTTATTTATGAGTTTAACCAACATAAATATTATAAAGTGATTCTGGCTTGTCTGATAGAGTGATTCTGGCCAACTGATAGAGTGATTCTAGCCTGTCTGATGGTGGATTCTGACCTGTCTGATGGTATATTCTGACCTGTCTGATGGTGGATTCTGGCTTGTCTGATAGAGTGATTCTGGCCTGTCTGATGGTGGATTTTGGCCTGTCTGATACAGTGATTCTGGCCTGTCTGATAGAGTGATTCTGGCCTGTCTGATAGAATGACTCTGGCCTGTCTAATGGTGGATTCTGGCCTGTTTGATGGTGGATTCTGGCCTGTCCGATAGAGTGATTCTGGCCTGTCTGATATAGTGATTCTGGCCTGTCTGATATAGTGATTCTGGCCTTTTGGATGGTGGATTCTGGCCTGTCTAATGGTGGATTCTGCCCTGTCTGATAGAGTGATTCTGGCCTGTTTGATGGTGGGTACTGGATTGTCTGAAAGTAGATTCTGGTTTGTCTGATGGTAGATTCCTCAAACAGTTGCTATAGGGCATTCCTATTATTTTCCACTGTTTTAATCTAAAACTCAGATTTCTGAACCAGCTGGTGATGCCATAACACAGAATGGACTCAATTGCTGCTCCATAGAAGAGCACCGTGATGTTTTTACACACTCCAAAAACTGTGGGCTTCTAGACTGTTCCACCATTCATCTCAGAGTAAAAGCTTAATAAATGCACCATGCAACATCTTTGTTCTCTGCTAAAAACTGGAGATATTAATAGCCCTAGATCTGCTAATTACATTTTCATATTCATAATGTGCAACAGAGGACCATGTATTTCTATGATGCACAAAATGGATGACTTTCTACTGTTTTAGAAGCTGCTACACATTTGACCTGTTGTTTAATCCATTGTACTTCACCAATATAAGTAACATTTTTCTTAATAACCTTTCTCTTCACAATCTTAACATTACTTTGTGGGTTATACTTCGAATAACCCAACATAAAGACCAACCAGTGCTGGTAAAAATCTAACCCCTGTAGCAGAGGCACTTTGATATATTTGACCTCTACATATAATTCCACAAAACATATATTTTCATTTTATAATTCTCTCATCTCTTTTAGATTGTACAAATTAAGTCCATCCAGAATGTTCCCTTTATTTTCTGCAAACCTTGAACAACTTGAACTCTTTCATCTCTTTTTTTTTTTTACCCAGCTCAAAGACCGTCGATTGCAGAACAACAGAAGACTGTAACAAAGTGAAAAAGCCTGCACGTGACGGTCAGATGGTGAAGTTCTTAGTGACCTTCTGTTGTCTCGTCCTCTTTCTCTCTGCGTCTTCCTGCTTTCTTTCCTGTTCCATTCTGGGATGACTCACCGGAAGTGCAGCCACGTTCAGCCAAAACAACCGTGCCGAATGCTAATGAGGCGCGTATCATCTGGCAGCAATTTGAATACAGCACTTGTGAGGTGTGAATGAGCTTACTGATGAAAGATTGCGTGGTTTTGAGGGCTTTTATTTCAGTAATGTGTGGAGCTATTTGGGATTTTTTTATAAGATTTTAGCTAACTGGCTTTATAGACTTATATTGCTGGGTTGCAGGTGACATCACAGCATTCTATAGCCCTATACATTTTAATGGGAGATCGGGGGCAGGAAAATTACTGTTGTTAATCTGCAGTATAGATGGATATATAAGGGGGGGGAATTATAAAATTCAACATTTGTGGATTAAAAGAAAAAATCCCATTTGGTTATTACAGAACCCTGGCCCCTGGCCCCCATCTGAGGGTATGACATCGTCACATTCTAGAACCTGCAACCCAGCAATTACTCTGACATAGGCTGTATGTGGGGGAAAAAAAATCTATAAATGATTGCAGTTTTTTTCCTCTATAGATTGCTGCTATACGTCACCGGTTGCTGAAGCGTATCCACGCAACTATGGGCCTTAGACAGTGTACAACCAGCCCTTAGCTCCAGAGTCACCAATTGTAACATGCATGTCCTTGAATAGTGGGAATAAAATGAGGTAACTGATTGTGCAGATCAATTCCTTTAACCAGGCATATGTACGGATACATTCAAAGAGATCTGCAACTATGTAAACAGAATAAACTAGAGAGAACCCACAGTAAGACAGGGAGGACATGAATTCTCCATTCAGATTGTTCCAGCAATCAAACACACGAGTTCTTTGCTGAGACGCATTACCATTAAGGGTATTAAACTGTGAGTCATTTCTGCACTGTGCTCAAATAAAGACAAAATGTGAACTGTTTAATCCACTAACAGTGTTTCTCAACTAGGGGTACAGGGACCCCTTGGGGTACATGAGCACACTGAAGGTGTGATAAGCAAATATTCAATTGATAGACTTTGGAACTATAAGGCTGAGAAGTAAGTTATGTTTTCAGTATTTTTTGTGATCTGGGAACAGGCCACAAACGACATCATAAATTGTGATAGATAAAGCTGTGATATTACAGACCTGGTAGAGCCACATTATGTAGTAATTAAGCATTATGTAATAATATGCCAAAATGTTATAAAATGTTTGCCATTTTATGTAATAAAACTGTGTTTTGTAATAATCTGATCCAATGCAATATGTAATCAAATTTAACACATTTTGTAACATTTTGAGAAAGTTATTACAAAATGGGGTTGGTGAGCTTTTGTATTTTACTATAGCTAACTCTCAAAAAACATATTACAAAATGTGTTAATTTGGATTACATATTGCGTTGGATCAGATTACTGAAAAATGCGTCATTTTACATAATACAGTTTTATTACACAATTCAGTGAAATTTTTATAATATTTTGGCAGATTACTACATAATGTGTAATTATTACATAATGTGGCTCTACAGACCCCAAGTACATATCTATGAGGTCCTGGATTTACATTTTTAAAGAAAAGATATAAGACTGTATAAAATCTATAGAAATAATGTGATATATAATTCTGAATTTTTGTGAGGGGCTTCTGGTGCGACTCAAATGCAGGTGGTAGCTGCAACAAAAACAGCTCCTAATAACATAGGCAACAGTTGAAATGTTTGGACACATCTGAATTAGGTCAATAAAGGTTTAGTGGCTGTTTTTCTCCAGATAAAATCCACAATGAACAACATACATTTCTTGGAATAAAAACCGACACTATTCAGCTCCCTTCTCCTGGAAATCGTACATTATCCACAGCTGCAGATTTCTATGCCACATTTGCAAACTCTTTATGCTCTCCTGACAGTTGTACAGTTAATCTCAGGCTGTCACACAATCCTTCAGGTACTTTCCCCTGGGAGCGGCCATGTTTGTTTCTTTCTCTGCATTGTTATTCTGGTCCAGCTGCAGTCTGTCAGTGGGAACCAAGGCCTCTTTCCTCTCTTTACTACCCCCAGCCCTACCTCTCTGTTCAAAACATCCCCTTCAGCAAACAGAGTATTTTTTCCTCTATAAGAATGAGCTCATCTGTAGTTTCTGGCTCAACATGACAAAGATGGTGTGGTGTTAGCTACAGCCTGTAAACACACTACACCTCTGACCTATTAACTATTACCCCCAGGTTCACGGCAAATCAATTTAACAGAGTATCAATTGTCCAAAGTGGTTGAAGTAAGGATTACATTATCATTGTTTTAGAATGTGAGCCTGTTAGGGATGTCTTTAAAAAGAAATATATCTTGAAATTATATTATATTTAAAAAAATGTAGATTATATCATATTCAATCAGATATAGTTTGAGTTTGTTGTGTTGTTTTCAATGTCTCCAATAGAAATGTTGATGAAATAGGTGACTCAATTTTGTATTTAGACAAGATTTACGATTAAAGGGTCTGCGGCACTCTTGACTTTGGGAATGCCTGGATTAGAGGGTTCATTTTTTTATCTTGCAGGAATGAAACATAGGCAACCCTTGTCTAAGAACATACTAAACCAAGACAAAACCAGGTTTAAAGTTAAAGGTTAAAGCCTAAACTATCAATACTAAATCAGGACTAAACAGGTCTAAAGGCTTATAAAGGATTGATTTGGTTTTGATTAAGTGCTCAGTTCTTTACCACCATGTCACAGTTATGGAATGCTTTTTTCCATTTTACTGTACAAGCAAAGAAACTCAGTAATAGGGGCCTGTGGTAGGGTAATTGTTATAGGGGGGGTATTTGCATAACTCACAGCGGCCAAAGTATGAACAAGCATTGACTGTGAACAAGAGCGTGTGATTCAGGTTTTGTGTTGGTTATGGCAGTTAGTTGTTCTTGCCTTTGTTATGTAATAGTGGCCTGGAGGGACTAACTGGAGATATACAATGTTAAAACAAATTCAGTGTATAAAATGTCATGCAAAGTCAATTAAAAAATACTAAAGATAATAAAATTAAGAGATGAAAGCCCCCCGTCCCACAGAGAAACTGGATCTAATTGATTTGCCACTAAAAACTGTTCCCCTAAGGGGAAATTTGACCTTTGTACTTGACCCAGTGCCAGGGAGCAGGGAGCAGGGACCAGGGACCAGGGACCATTAGTAGATGAAACATTGGTGGAATTGTCCCTTTAAGAATGTGGGTTGAAAGTAAAAAATATTCTGAGTAAACAAAAGCTAATTGGAGAAGTTCAGTGTGAAGCACTTGGTAAATGCCAATGAGTTTATGAATGAGAGGAGTGTTTGTTCTGGTACAAACAGGTGTCTCCACATTCTGCAGTCGGTCTAGAGAATGTGACTTGAATTCATATGTGACATCAAGGTGACAGCTCTCCCATGTGCAGAGATGAAGTGGGTAAGTTGGGTCTGAGGGCCATTTATAGCACATTGAGCTACCCACCAGCACTTCAATCACCACTCACTTCAATACCAATAGTAGTAAGAGTATCATAGGTGTCCAGTCCAAGATGATGTCATGCCATTGCTGATTCACAATTAAATGGAAAAAGATTTAACTACGTTTACATCCTGTGTAAGAGTCATTGGAGAGGTGAAGGAAGCTTCATTCACCCCCACAAAAACAATTGACTCCAAGATAATTACATTCTTTTCTTATGTTCTTTTTGGCACCAATTACAGCATCAGCTCAATATATATAGTTTTAGTTCACTTTCTGGTTTATTTTCAGACATACCTGAATTCACTTTTTCCATTTGGACATTCACTCCTCTACAAACAACCCAGACTTTCCAAGGAAATTGGCTATTATATTTATATTTAGATATTTTATTCAAAATTATCTACCTGTATAGACGTACATCTGAACACGTCATCTGCACTACGATCATGTTGGATATATAAGGGCTATCACCATTTCTGGCTCGCCTATATACCGAGATACATAGGTGTGTGAAAACTACGCACTCACACTCGGAGATGGTTGTGCAAGCCAAGGCACATTCACAGGGACATTCCCACACGTGTGTGAAGAAGCCTCAGATGGAAAGGTAGTAAGCATCCAAATATTTCAGAAATATGGCATGATGCTGAGCATTGTTCCTCTTTGCATCAGAGCAGAGCATGTGGCATGTGGCTAGAGTCATGGGTTAGGTCATGGGACTTAAAGTACATTTTGAGTGAGAAAATTGTGCAATATACTAGCTCTCCATTTTCTCCAGTACAAATTGCAATTCTATCTCTATTTAAGTTTAGCTAGGATGTATAGCCAGTGTTAAACAGGCTTGAGTATTAATAATCCACTTTACCCAATAAAGATAAAACAATGTCTAAACTGACTAAAAGGACTAAACCAGAACTAAACTGTGACTAACAACCAGGACTAAACCAGACTCCTGAGTGCCACTAGCAAAAATGTATATGTCATTTTAAAATCTGACTTTTTTCATACATAATTCATATTACAAAATTCTTATGCACGACTGAACAGACGTTGATGTTAGTGTTACATTCCTTCAGTTTTTAACCTGGTATTTTAGACTTAAGAGTTTAGCAGTGGAGTTATCACAGAGCCCACAGTGTGTGACTCACCTGGCGTGAACCAAATAGTATATTGGGTAATTTTCTGGAGAATGTATTTAGTTATTTCACATCAAAGAGTCGGAAAGATGTGCCAAGAATTTAATTGCTTTGGCCAAATTATATTGCCATGTGCACATAAACAGAATACCTCAGTGACACAGTTTACCTGGCACCATATTCGTATTAGAACCACATTATACAAACAGCTGATTTATTTATTTTAACCAAGTAAGATCTAGCAACTATGGGTCTCAGGAGGGGTACATTGTGGACAATGGCCAATGTAGTAAAATTAATCAATCTTCTTATTCCTGTTGATGGGTCTAATGACTGGCAGCAATCTCAGCAACTATGGGCCTTAGGTGTGGTACTCCTTGGACAATGGCTGGCTGGACACTGACTTGATTTAAAGTCCCCCTGATCAACTAAACATGTATCTAATTGGATGTGTGTGTGTGTGTGTGTGTGTGTGTGTGTGTGTGTGTGTGTGTGTTTGTGTGTGTGCACGAGGAGGACATGCAGACCCCACACTGTGCTACTGTGGATGAGACAGAAGTACTATCACTGACTTTGCACCCCATCTCAATGCATTATAATATGAGCTTATCTGATGTGGATGTTTACTGCCTAACCACACCTCCATATCCACAGAGCAGCAGAGTTCATGTTTGGTTGCTGTATGTGCGGTGCCCTTCTGTGGTGTTGTGGTAGAGGTTTTCCTCTGGGCCGCAGGGTGCAGGCTTCACCTCTCCAAACGCTCTGGGATTCCAACCATGATTCACACGTTCAACGCCTTGGTCTCTCTTTCTCGCGTTCTCTCTCTCTGTCCAATAGCCCACCAACGTTTCATTTACACCTCCTCTTCCCCTTAGTCACAAAAGATTATATATTTTTTTCTCTCTTCATACCAGTGACTCACAAACGTATCCACCGATATAGTTGGCCCGTGTGGGTGGTTAGTGCCCCCCCTGCTCGACTGCTGTTATTGCAACTATGCCATATTGCACTATAAAATGTAAAAAGAAATCTAGGGAACCAGTTGCCTTAAAAATAATCATAATTGTAAATTCAGTATTAATTTAAAAAAACAAAGGTGTACAACCCCTTATCAGGAATAGGCTGTGAGTATTCTGTGTGTTGATTAGGGGTGAAGGAAGCTCCTTTACCACCTTCTTGTGCCTTATGGCAAAAAACTAACTTTGAAGAATAACTGTGATGTATGTCTGACGATAATAGTGATAACTGTGATGCATGCCTGATGATAATAGTGATAACTGTGATGCATGCCTGATGATAATAGTGATAACTGTGGGGTGAGCTCAACAAAAAAAATATTTTACAGTGCGTCTTCAAAGCAATATGTTTCTGATGCAAAGTTTCAGCAGTGTCTGAATAAACAAATGAGAAATTGTTTCAGCCCACACATAGTCTATGCACAGATCCGACCGCTATAATTAAAGGCATCCTGGTTCCCCTGGAGGTATGGACCAAGGCACAAATTCATAGAGAGACGCAAGCCAGTGAATTTATTAGATATGGTTATGGAATGCAGAGAGACCACTTTTGTCCCCAAAGTAATTTGCTTTGGAATAAATCTGAGGATGTGACAGTTGCGACTTCTGTTTTGAGTTTTTGTCGTGTGGAGTTTTTGTCGTGTTGAGTTTTTGTTGTATGCTGCTAGAAAATATTTAGAAGAGGAATAGTACCTTAACATGTGAAAATAGTCACACACAAACTAACATGGCTGATATCAAAACTGTGAAGGCATGTGATTGGTCAATGAATATGAAGTATGTTTTACTAAGTGGCCTTTGTCTTGATGTGTGTCCTTACAAATATGCACCAACAATATAATATATTTGGTTTATTACAGAAGTACACTTTAGAATGGCCAGTTATTTGCTGGGCTGAGTCATCAGTTCTCATAACATGCATGTTTTGGGATGATGATTCAAAATGAAAAAAAAATGTGTCTTTTATCACATGGCACATGAGCAAATGATATGAAATAATAATGTTTTGTAAATGTAGTGACTGAAACAATGTTTTGTAATTTTTGTATTAATACCTAATTTATTTATTTTTATTTGTTAAATAATAATAATAATAATAATAATAATAATAATAATAATAATAATAATAATAATAATAATAATAATAATAATGAATTGGATTTATATTTATTTCATTAAATTTGCTATCTTCTATACAGTGAATTCCTCTTAAAGGTGTAGTTTGTATACGTTTCAATAAAAAGTAATACAGTTTGCTTTATCTGACCTTGTTCTGAGTTTGGACCAAATGTAGTCGAGTTTAGTCCCTCCCTTGGCCTCTACAGACTCCTGATGACCTACTTTACATCATCAAAATTGTTGAGATAGTCAATTTGAATCTTTTTTTTTCTTTCATTTTCTTATTTTAGGAAAGCTCTGGAGTACAGCTTTAAAGTGGCTTGTGGCCGGTCCTAGTGAATTATTGTCGTTAATCTCACTTGTTCTGACATATTCATACACAGAGATGATGTATGTACGGTTCACACCCTGTTAAAGACTAACTGTGCTCAACCTCACAGCACACCCAGTCCGGAGCACCGACCTGCACCGGAGCTCAAAGTGAGGAAAGGAGGGGACAAGGTGTGATGGCATCCTTCCTTAAGGATGCAGATGGACCGTCAAACAGGAAGTACAACCCTCCAGACAGGAAGTGGAGGATAGAGGGAGGAAGTGTCATTAATGGTAATTTATTTACACTGAGACATCAAAAAGACACACCTCTGCTTTTCTTCTGGGCGTGTTTGAGTTCTTTTCTTTGAGATTATTCTTAGAAAGAGAGTGCAATGAACAATGTATTCTTGATAGTTGATAGCAGTGATTAAGTCATTATTATACAATATCATAACAGTTTCTTTTGTCATTTTCCCCCAGTGATAATTGCTTGCACCTCAAACAGTCTTGCCAAACACAGAGAGCACATTAATTGCTATAGCAACGTCAACCACAGTGTTTCCAGATTTCTAATATCTCATCTAAACGTGTCTCTTCGACTACCAAACACTTTTCATCCATACATTGGCAACATTGAGGAGTGCAGTGTTTTGCCCAAGGATACAACAACAGTATGAACAGGTTGAAGTGGGATTCAAACCACCAATCGTTCCGTTATTGGGCAATCACTCTACAACTGCCACCCCAAATTGTGCTTCATTGAAATGTATTTATTTTTGTGCAAATCTTTGACGGAGGCATGCCTTTCACTTTCACTATATAACAGGAATTTCTGTTATAATGCATGTTAGGAGCATTCTTTCATTGCACACCAAAGTCCAAGAAACATTTTGTGGCGAGTATATATCCGTATATATAAAATATCAGTTCTATCTAAATGGGTAACTTGCATTGATTGGGAACTCGTATGTACAACGCCACGTCACGGAAATACTTTTAAAGCCTCTAACACGTATTGGATGACATAATACTTATTGATGCCTGTGTTAATCGAATGCTTGATTGAAAGGCTCCTGATACAAAGCCTGGGATGCGTCATGACTGTTGTCTCTTAAATGATAATTCGGTGCATCCTCCCACATGTCCGCAGATGGGCCAGCATGATCTGAATTGCCCTTAGGTGAATGAATGAGGTATTTGCAGATCGCCAGTTGTCCTGGGTATTTCCTGCCTCCCACGCCACGCACTCAGGGAAACTACGTACGGCAAACACTCATCCTTAGACAATGTGGGCTAATTACCAACACGACAATATGACAACTGAATCACAGGGGCGAGTTCCGGTCGACATTATGAATTGGTGAAAAAGGTCTGCTGCGTGAGAGGTAATATGCCAAAGGAAGTGTTTAACCATCAGCCAGGACAAAAGATGATAGCTCACTTATTAGAACAATTTGACATTGACTGGGCTAAGAAGTGGGTGGCTTGCCCTCTCCAGGTCGGAGGAGAGTCCCTGCCTCAAGTGGAGGAGTTCAAGTATCTTGGGGTCTTGTTCATGAGTGAGGGAAGGATGGAGTGTGAGATTGACAGGCGGATCGGTGCAGCCTCGGCAGTGATGCGGTCGTTGTACCGGTCTGTCGTGGTGAAGAAGGAGCTGAGCCGAAAGGCGAAGCTCTCGATTTACCGGTCAATCTAC
>JAVQKC010005401.1:0-18153 GCA_036025475.1 Philypnodon macrostomus
CCCCGCCCGCCCCGCCCCCCCCCCCCCCCCCCCCCCCCCCCCCAGGGCCTTTGCAGACCATTAGGAGGCCACTTTGGAAATCACTGGGATAGAGGTGTTACCCCTGGTTTGGACATTACAAGATAAAGCCAGTGCCTTGTCTAAACCCTATGAGCGCTTCTACCTTCTGAGTTGTTGTGACTTTTAAAAATCCTATATTCCTGATATTGAAAATGGCAAGTCAAATATTTCTAATAGCTACTCTGGAAATACACAATATTAATTATGGTCAGCCTAAAGATCAAATCATTAAAAAATGCAATAAAAAGCTAAATTGGCTCAGAGAAGGAACAGTAGATACCATCAGTTATTACAGGAATTACAATGCACTGTCCTCACCAATTCAGGGGCAGTTGGGGTTTAGCCACATTACCTCTTTTAACTTTGATATATCTTCATGCAAGGGTTTTTTGAAAATAGTCTACTCCTATGCCCACAGATATATAATGAACTTACGGGACACCAGATTTGCAATTTTTAACATATCTTTTAAAAAATTCTCAGTTGATACACTAACATAACAGACATACCAGAAGACATGATACACATTTGTCTGAAACATTGTCGGTAAAGCCCTGTCAGTTTTCCAATTGAGCGTGGAATGTAGTCAGGAGCTCACTCTCTGACATGTGTATAACAGGCCACACATGATTAGGACTGAGGAGGTGGGTGGGGCAATGGACCGAGGAAACAAGGGAAGGTCATATAAGGGAATCTCCTGGTCCGCCTTGAGACATAGTGCCAATGAGGGAGCTGCGACAATGAGACAACAGCCAGGAAGATGAAGGAAATCATGGCGGAGTTAACAGGCCATGCAAAATAATATTTACCCAAGATGCAAGACAAATG
Organism: Philypnodon macrostomus; assembly: GCA_036025475.1. Taxonomy (NCBI): domain Eukaryota; kingdom Metazoa; phylum Chordata; class Actinopteri; order Gobiiformes; family Eleotridae; genus Philypnodon; species Philypnodon macrostomus. Next base: position 889 of record JAVQKC010005401.1, read on the forward strand.
ATCCAGTTTTATTAGTGGAACAGTATTGGCTGCGTACTATGGCTGCATACTTTTAGAAAAATGCGAAACTGTTGAAAATAACTACTGATATAAGGCAACGCTTTTTGAAATAGTAGTTTATGCTTAATCTATAAATGTACAATTATGCAGAAATAGAGAACTCTGGATTTAAATTGGGTGATTCATTTGACTGTATATCTCTGTCAGATGACGATAACGATATGGATTTTCATCATGCTAATGTTGCAAAAAGTATACAGTATATTATATGCAGCCCACTATATACTTCACCACACCAGCTTGCCTTGTGATACCAGAGTAGAACGGTATTTTGTTGTCATATCAATTCATCTCAAGACACCTGTTTAAGACATTTCCGGACACGTGTTTGTTAGTGGGGCGTGGCACTTTGCTCTATAAACAACAATCATACTGCAGCTTTTCTCAAATCTGTATTTCATCTTTGTCTGTGTCTTTGTATGTGTACCTCAGTATAATACAGAGCTTGTTTCTCAGCAGGGAGTAGGCTATAGATGCGCGTGTGTGTCCTTATCTTTGGTACCAGTGTCTCTGGAGTACAGCTGTAGTCTTTGAAGATCTAAGAACGTAGGCACTCATTTTTTAACTCTCTTCATGTTGTCTTGTTCCTTGTGGTGTATTTTTTTCATTATTATTCATTCTCTCTGCCTTATTAGCCCCCACTGAAATTCTTTCATTTCAGGCTCCCTATTACTATACAGTGTTTAAAGATACACAATGCATTAGGGATCTCTTTTGATTGTACAAGAAGTATATTCATTGATATTATATAGTTGAACATGGGTTATATTTTCACTTTGACTTTATTCACATACAACCATGTACAGAGAAGATACAATATCCAGTGAGCAGCAGCTTTGTGGCAGAATATACCTTGTTTATGCCAGTGTTCAGACAGGCTGGTTTGTCATAATTTAAAGACACCATTTGCTCGGATAAGTGCTATCATGGAACAGGTGAGCCACAGCAGCAGAAGTTACAAAACATATCTAACAAGTGGCCAGTGAGTGTACTTTTTGTCACACTTCATAAAAAGTAGAATCTGGAGTTTGTAATAACTTTTGAAAAATGACGTTTTTGTTGTTCCGTGGGATGACCTTCATTTACTTGTTCTTGGATAATAAGCCTTTTACAGCAACACCATTAAAACAACTCATGCAATGTCTTTTCCTTTTGTCTGCGAAAGCGGTGTCTAATTTTCTTTATCCCGGTGACACCAGATCGCCCTGTGCTGTGATTGGCACTGGGAGGATTTTGTGACGTGAGACTGGTATTGTGTCTCCAGTTCTCAATGGGAGGTCATCTGAGAGCTGTTTAGGTGTGTGGCATGCATGTGTGAGATTAGTAAAACGATCTTGGGTAAAAGACATGCATATCTTATTACAAGTCAATCTAAGCTCTTCTACTATCCAGGAACAAAATCTACTTCCCTGTTTGAGGTCACCTTTAGCTGTGACCTGCAATACAAAGATAGATTCAAAGAAAATGAAGATGTATAGAATGTAATTACACCTGAATGTCTGTGATCTTAGCATGTACGGTTACCACTGAGTTAATGGTTGTCTCTTTGTTAGCCCTGCGACTAACTGGCCCGTCCCCTGTGTGATTCCCGCCTAAGGCCCATAGTTGCTGGAGTAGGCTTCAGACATCTGTGACCTGGAAGATGAATAAATGTGTTAACGGTTGAATCAAACTTAAAAGGCTGCTATACAATGATAAATATAAATGTAGTTAACATTGTATTCATCACTGAAGACCATTCTTACCAATAGTGCTTTGACAGAGCAGTTTAAAAGCTGAAAAATGTATAAAGCTTAGTTAAAAATGTACTTATCATCATTTACTGTATTTTTCCACATGTTCAGATGATGCCACATATACCCTAAGAGGCCTGTAACATTAGAAGCAGTAATTATCAGTGTCTGCTGCTCAGTCGTCAACATGAGAATGAGACTCCAGTTCTTTGTGTGTGTGTGTGTGTGTGTGTGTGTGAAAGGCAATCTGCTGCTGTTTATTGACCACTCAGCATAGAGACATGTATACTGTACATGATAAGAGGTGTGAGGGGAGACATGTCTGTGTCATTCCATCCTTATGAGGACACTTTGAATATATTAGCAATTATAGTACCTTTGTATATCAACACAAGATGGCAGCTTGATTGGTCGATAATTAAAATAGCCGGTTTTTAATGAATACAAATTGTGCTGAATGTTAAATATATGTGCTATGATTAGGTGTGGTGTAAGCAGGTAAGATGCTACCTTGGACTTCAGTAGCTCTTGACTCCATCTAGTGGTGCAAAATATATCAACATTGGACTTTTTCTGTCTTTTTATACTAAGAATAGCGATGAAAGTAGTATTTACATTATATAGTAAACTAATTTAAAGTTGTGAGTACCAATAGAAAATATCAGAAGTTTTTTATTCTTGATAAACACTTTCTTCTCTGGTCTTCTTCTGGTCAACAGCCACTGCTTGCTTTTCTCTGCGACCCATGGCACAAACCCATAGTGGCAGAGTCCAATTGTGTGGCAGTTGCCAGGCAATGAGCTCACAGCGGTCGACCGTAACAACCCCTCTCTCCATCAATCAGCCTGAGAGTGCCTTGCTCTAGTAATGATGTCATCACACACACACTTGCACACTTGCGCACAGACACGCTCAGACACGCACAGACACGCACAGACACACAACTTCTCTCAGCCTCTTTGTTTTGACCTTGGGTTGCCAGTAGACATGAGGAGTGCAGAGGACTGAAAGCTGATTGTCATTGGATGCAATATATCAGAGAGAAGGATGCAATGTGTTTCAAGTATAATTGCATAAATCTAACAATTTTCTTCAGGCTTTAAGCAACAGATTCATTTCCCCCCTTTTTCTAACCACTTGAACCTAGCAATCCTGTGCTCAGCAGCACACTCAAGTGGTTGCTGTCGGTCACAATCTATTTAATGAACAAGTCTGCTGCTTTATAATAGGAAATTAGAGAGTGAAAATATAGGCAACACTGTATGTGATCAAGCATAGGGGTGGATACACAAAAACTGAATCATTATTATACAGACATTCAATAATTCAGAGCTTGGCAAACAACTGCATTATACCATAGCAATTCAGCCTTACAGTTAGCTACACACTATCTCGTACCATCCACCATTCATGTTGTTAAATTTGTAAACAAAATAATTGGCCGTAGTAAATCAAGTGTTGGCTGTATGCAACAGGTACTGGCTATTGACAAGGATATATCCCCCACCTCAGTTGCAAAAGCAGCTAAGAAATGGCTGAACTATTTAGATTGTTTAATGCCTTTGTACACGACTAGAGAGTTGCTGGCATCTCAAAGTGCCACTTGAACTATAAGACATACTTGAGATCTTTGGCATTTTTCAAACCATTTAGATCCTTTTAGACTTCTCACTGATTAATGACTCCCCCTGTTTGCGATGAGGCTGAAAGTGACATATAAACTTTCCAATACACACACCAATAAAAACACATAAAAAATACAACACACAAGAAAGAGAGATAAAAACTCTTAAAATAATTACTGGAGTTGTCACACACACACGCACACACACTCACAGAGACATAGGTTTGTGGTCCAGCTGTGTCCGTGCCAGGCTCTAGGGCAGGTGGCCAGCACAGTGAGGTGAAGAGAGTGGCAAAAACACTAACTGGTAAATCAGTGGCCAATTAAAAACGTTCATCTGTGTGTGTGTGTGTGTGTGTGTGTGTGTGTGTGTCCTTGTGCGACTGCCAAAGGAGAGGCTTGGCACTGAGAGCATGCTTCCTATTCTCTCAGCATGGCCTCTCAACGCACCATCACACACAGCCACAAATACACACTAACACACAAGCCTTGAATCTGTTTCGTCTCATCATCTAACATTGAGAACAAGTGGCTTGTCTTTTTGAGTTTGGACCAGAACGTATGACACCGCTTCACCTGTGAAAATGTAGTTAGTTGTATGACCTATTGAGATGTGGGGCGTTAGCTGATTCTGCATTGCAAGATAGGACCAGTGATGTTTACGCCAACCACTGCAAGAGCTCAGGAAGGAAACAAGTGATTAGTTTTTGTGGATTATTTACTATTGTGAGATATGCAGGCCTTATGAACCTTAACTAGTATATGCGTTTTCGTATTGCCTAATATTGAGGGTAAATGGGGTGTCTTTCTCTCTTTGGCTAGTTCATAATACCGCTGATACACCCATGAGAATAACATTGTATAACCTTTTAACAACTAAAGGCACCCTGCCCTTACCGCACTTATTACACACAGTTCAGGAGACAACGCTATGAATAGACCGTGCTGGGATGGTACTGGGTGTGTTCGTGTTGACTAAGTGATAGTTGTTATGTTGGAGGCACCAATTTCATAAAAGCAACTCTATGAACTTCTTTAGCCACTCCCCCTTTTTGATCTTATTATTTAAGCAATGTTTTACAATGGTTTGAAATAATTTAGCGTTACCCAATATGCGTATTACGATTCACACTCACGCCAATTTATTAGGTACATCTATTTACAACTGTAAGCTCAAATAGCTTATCAGCCTAGCACATCAAACAAATATTCATGCACGTAATTTTTAGTCAATCTAAATAACAACAAAATAAAAACAACCAAAAAAATGCTAAATCTTACCATTTCATATATACACAGAATGTATTTACACATAAACAAAAATGCTTTTCAGCGACTGGTTTGAGATGAGAAAACAGGAAGCAGGTGAGCTACAGCAGCCAAGACAACTTTATGAGGCACATGGTTGGCCTAATAAAGTAACCAGTGAGTTTGATTATGTGCAGAACAATATGACTGCAGTACATTCTGACCTGTTTTGGTCAGCATCATGGCAAATCCTGAGTGGATATCGTTAAAGTCAAATATAAATGCACTCAATACAGCCTAAGTGCCCTCGTCATTCACTTAGAGGTGGCCTGGACCATTGGCGAGTGGGAAATTTCAAACAACAAGAGCTGACAGTTAAAAGTTATAGTCATGACGCTGTACCAACCGGCTGTAAATCAATCAGAGCTGCTTGAAGTCATATCCATCTTTTTTATGAGGAGTGTGATTAAGTGTCGTAGCTTTGAGTCTCTTTTTCAGGCCATAAAAAAAGCTAATCTAAAGAAATGAAGACAGATGGCATTATGAATCTACTTATTCCAATGCCAGTGAGGTTGGCTTGTTGGTCAGTTTGCCTGCTAGAAAGAAACCGCAAAAAGAAGTGGTCAGAATAGTGTAAAACGCTTTCAGGAATGGTCTGTAATAGGATCTAAACAATTATTAGTTCATTGCCAAAGTACTTTATAGATCAATTGCTTTTAAAGAAATCCATATGATGTGAGATAGGTCCAAAAATGATGTTTTCAACCACAAGAGGTCAGTGAAATCTTCTCTACCATTGTGAGATAGAGGGCCTCTGTGATTCAAGCCTAAGACTGGACAGTAACATCTTTACAATTGCACAGTGCCTGATCTGTATTCTCCAAGTGCTTCTAGATTTATTTATTTTACTTAATTGTTAGTTAAGTTGTTGGGGCATTTGACGCCTTTGCAGAGGTCTGTGCTCTACTTGTGCTTCTAGTTTCATTCCTTGAACTTTGATTGACTTTTTTGAATAGCTAGTAATTGTAACATGTGTTTTATATACTACCAAGGAGAATTCATAAACTAACCTAGGCAAGAATGTGAGAAACAGCAGTGCACACAAGGTAACATTCCATGCCTCCTCCCTTCTCTTGTGGCATAGTTGTTAATGTTAGTCAGTTTGAAAAAGTGGAGCGGTTGAACAGGCATTTCCCTTACATTACTTAAGCTGGGTCAGTTACACGCACATTCAGATACTGTACTGTACACATTCTTCTAAGCGAACCACGAAACAGCTGTCAGACACTACGTCAGACCCAAAAGCATGCTGCCTGCTTCTGTGTCATGTTTGATAAATTGCGTGCTTTTACCAGAGCAAAGGCGCCTGTCATATCAGAAATGACACTGCACAAACACCATTAGGATTAATTATAAAGGTATTTCAATCACACCCAAGGAGGTTAGGGTTTGGCTGTTTTGGGTTGTTTGTTTTTTTTTAGTCAGTTTGTAAGATTTAAGATATACTAATATAACTACATTGTAATTACAGTCCATTTGCTTTCACAGTCATAGTGTTCTGGTGAATGTCTATACACTTATCGGACACAGAGAGGAAAGAATGCAGACATGCTGATGAAGTGATGGGTTACCAGACAAAACTATTCATCCTGTAACCATGCTAATGCTGAGTCACATACACAGCTGCACAACTAGACTACCCATGATAACAGATATATAAAACACTCTCTAACATCATATGACTTTATTTGATCGTATACTCGAATGATCGAAAGCACACACCCTACACTCTGAGCTGTCTTCTCCACTGTTCTTTAAATTCAGTCAGCCGTTCAGCCTAATGTGGTTTACTCTGTAGTGATCCTGACTCATTTAGCCGGCCTCTGCTCTCGATTGGACATGCTGGCTAGCAACACACTGTCTGTATTTGTGAGGCAAGAAACTCACTGGGAAGTCTATCACAAGCTGCTGTCAAATGTTTATTTTAGTACTGTTTGAACAGAGATCCAAACATGTAAGACAAGAATACCAAATAGGACTATATCAAAATAACAATATAATATAATGCTTCTACCATGTTATGATGTTTCCTGTCCGGGAGTTGTATGTTGTTTATTCATACATGTTAGAATAATCATGTGTGCTGGAGCACCGACCTTCTGAAAACATTTGGGTTCACCTTTCTACATATAAACATAGATAAATGAAGAAACCCAACCTCGCCTTAAAGGGACCAGCACCTGATCTGAGCTTTTTCAGCAGAGTGAAAGCAATGCCTCCCCTCCCCATTTATTTAATAAGAAATAATCATAAATATTTTTATCTAGAGACAAACAAAATTAATTCAAAAAGCTTAAAGAAAAAGCATGATATGGTCCTGTTAAAGTCCATGAGTTTTTTTTAAATATTCCCTGGTCTCTACAGCAACATCAGATCAGAGTTTGTGGGTTACCACTTTGACCAATAGGAGTCGAGTTTAGTCCCTCACCTGGCCGCTACAGACTACAGAGGACCTACTTTTTATTATAGAACAGGGTCATTTTTACTTATGTATAAGGACTACACCTTAAACAGCACCTTTTTGCCTTTAGACCTATATAAGAACAGTGAATGAAACCTCACATTTTCAGTTTTCCATGCCCCCCGCTGTGCCTCGTTGGCTGTTTTTTTTTCTGCCACCATCTGTTTCTTCATCTTTTCCTCTTCGCCTTGGCCTGCTTTAGCTGTTCTTGTTCCCTCCATCTACAGACGGTTATTTTAGCTATCCATTGCGTCATACCCCTGTGATTCCCATATGTAGCTCTTTATAGTTTGTGTTGTATCACAAAATGCAAAGTGGGCAAGACATAATTTATTTTTGTGTGATATAGGCTTATTGCCTTGGCTTCTAGTTAGTAACTATCTACACCTGGTGAACCTCCAAAAACCAGATCTCAACATCACTGAGGTGGGATTTGCAAAGATGTGAGCAGCATACAACCACTGATAAAAGGGTGGGAAGAACCTACATCTCATTGGGTTAATATAAGCAACATGGAAAATAGTTTTGTTTAGATTTAAAGAGTAACTAAACCCTGAAGCAAAATTAACACCCTTTAGGTTAAACAGAGGCTACAGCAGTTCAGTGTTCCTATTGGTCAAAAATATGTCCTGGTACACATCTATGTCACAGTCCCTCAGGCTCTGAAAGGCCCTTGTCTCATTCAGACACACACCTGTAGTGAATCAGGAGATTGATTTGAGAGCATTGCTCACACCACATTCACCTTTCACCCAGCTCCTTTGTGTAGCATTTAAATACAATTTGGTTGTGGGTTTACTATGGATCTTACCAAGGTTTAGTCCCACTTTAAGTCACATTGGACCTAGTGCCTTAAACAACATTACATAACTTTTCCACCCACTGTACTTTCAGATCTTCACTGCTGCCAATGTAGAGGGAACTGTCACAGCAATAATTTAGATTTTTTTTTGTTGAGAGTTTATCTGGCAAGACTATAGTGTGCCTTGTTGCTCAGACATATCTGCTCAGCCTGGTGTGGAGATAATGATGAAATAATGGATGAAAAATGAATTGCAATTATTTCAGTTTGTATTGCTGAAACGGGTGAGCCAGGGGTATTGTCCAATGGCACCTTTATGCCATAGATTATTTCAATTCGAAAGTTTCATAGCATTTAAAATTAACCACCCAAAAACCTCAAAATAATTGTTCAAACCTTAATTTGAACACTGTTTTCTTCCAGCAGGGAGTTCCTGATTAAACACACGGCATTCTGGGAAACTCCGGCTCCCTCTCCATGGGCTGCACCTCCTGCTGACGGACCAGGGGAGACCGGGGGAGCTGTTGGATGAGGTGAGAGCTCTTCTGTGCTGCGTGTTTACCATACAAACGCACATGCTGATTCACTGCGTAATATATATTCCCATATGTTTTTGTGTGTATCTAATAAACTGAACATAGATGAGTTACTGCCCAATCATTATGGGTCAATGATTATAGCATTTTCAATCAAAACACCTTTCTATCAGAACCAGCATTTACTTTTTCAGCAATTTGAATGAATCTGTTGGATCAAGCCCCTTTCATAGATACTGCTCTCTGAAGACTGGGATCACCCCACAAGGGTTGTAGCTTTGGAGATGCTCTGACCCAGTAGTTAGTCAACAGTTTGTGATCATGTCAACTATGCTTGCACATTTTTGCTCCTGACACATCAACAATGAGGAGATTGTCTGTGTTATTTGCTTCACCTGTCAGCGGTCATAATGTTATGCTGGATCAGTGTATTTTTGTCATTACAAGATTCAACCAATAACCTGATTTGGTGTTTCTACTTTTTATGTGTTTATTGTCATGGGTGAAATGTTGTGAGATGCTCTAGATTTCATAACACCTCAAACAACTGGTTAGCTCGAGGTCTTCCTGTGAGAATGGGAACGGCACTGACAGTACTGGGAGTGTGAAGAAGCACTCTATAAATAATGCTTTTGACAGGTTGGATTGTGCAGTTTATTGTAGTTTATATTTTCCTGTTATTACCCACTTTGTGCCTTCAACATTGTGTGTTTCCTGGCATTTCAAAATTAACAGTGAACAAGCGATCAACTCTTTTTCTCTGTGCACTGTTTTGTAGTATTATTGATCCTCACAAGAGAAACATTTGATTTAATTTGCTCGTCTCCTGGGAAAGAGTCGGCAGGGTCTCTCTGGCAGCTGCGGGCGATTGCTTTACTCCAACACATTTCTGCAAATGCTTGGGGTGAACCATGTGAACCCAGATTCTGTTTGATGGATAGGCTCTTCTCTCACTGCAGTATATGGCATGTTGGTAAGGCTGAGCAAATCAATATAAGCGAACATGCACAGTACCTTTTTCAAGCTCTCTGTGAAATTGCCTTGGATATTTAGCACTGGGGCTTAGCAATTAAATTAAACATTTTTCTTTTATGAATATGATATTATATGAATTTTCCATAAAAATTGTGAATGTATAGGTTTTGTATTACAGTTTTCAATTTTATATATTTTTATTTTGCCCTATACATGGTATATATTACTATGTTTATATTTGACCCTAGTGTTGTTACTTTACATACAATGGCTATATGCATTCCTTTTAGTTACTAATATTCAGTATTGAAGACTCAATCTAAAATGCTGTCAGGATACTAATTGGCAGGTTGGGTCTCAGTACAGCAGTGATCAGCCCACATCTGCTCAGCTAATATCTCATCAAAGACTAATTAAAAAATGTTGCTTTATTGCATTGTGCCCACATCAACAGAGTGCATATTAAAAGATAATAGGTGGTCGTAAACAAAACCAGGAAACGCTAAAGCAGCAGTGACTGTTCAATCAATGATTTAATCACCAAAGTTGTCTGATAAATAAATAGTCTATCTCCCAGTGTTGAAAACTACATTAAATGCTTCGTTTTTCATTAAGCCATAAACAGTTTATATCTCATGATGTTAAAGAATCCACTGATATTTGTGGCTGGAGTTCCAGATCCACACCATACATTTATATTTTCTTATTTAGTCTATTACTAACTCAGTATAATTTCATTATAATCTGACTAATACTGTGTTGTCTTGCAAACAGACTAACAAACAAACCAACGCCAGCTAAAGTCAAAGGTCAGAGGTCAAGTGTCAGAGTTGCAGAGATTGAGTTATTCGTCCACAAACTAAATGAATGCGTTACTTTTTCTGAAGAGCTAAAACTGGAGCACTACTTACAGTATTCCTCCTTGAGTCAATGTCGGCATAAATCTCAAATAAAAGACTGTGGAAGAAGTTTATCAGTGACCCCAAAAATTGTGTTATAACCCTGAGAGGGCTGCCCCGTGTCTTTGGAGACAGGCGGTGTTCAGTTTGAACCATGTTGTGGCCGGTTTTCTGACATTTGGATCTTTGTAAGGGAAATATGAGACTACCCTCCAGGCATCCTCCATCTATCTTTTCAGTATAACCATATAAACTGCATGAGCTTTTCACCATGTTATAAAGCAGTGTTTTTATTTATCAAAAAGCTCCTCAAAACCTGTGTGTTGAAGCACTGACCTTCTCAGGAGCTTGGTCTCAGCTTTTCTATGTAGGTAATCAACCCTACATGGTTACAACTTTCCGTTGTTTGCATTGGTTGAGGTAATGAAGTAGGTCTGGCCAGTGGGGGAAACAGGGCCTTAAAAGGACAAGCACCTAATCTGAGCTTGTTTGCAGAGAGTAAGCAACAGAAATCCCAGAAATAATATGTTTTCAATAAATATTGCTTTTCTGAGTTCTGAGCCCTTTAATAATTTGATTTGTGTGTTTTTGAGTCCTGCTTCACACTACCCTCCTCTTCACTGTTGAGTAGAGAGTGTTAGGTTTGTGGATGTGTGGGTGAGACAGAGGAATGGACTGGTAAAAAAGTGTTGGTGCTATTCTTGGCCGATCGGGGAAGTCTTGGCTCCCCGGCGTATGGGAAAAGTGCTCTTGGCAAGTTGTGAACCCAGGCATTCCATTATGCTGTCCTCTTGAAAAACACAACGCACAAATACACAAAAAGTTGTTTTTTTGAGTCACTGCAGGGCTTGAGTTTTATTGACTTGATTCACTCCCTGGGGATGGAGTCACTCATAGACTTAATACGGTTAAACCAAAGCCTAAAGCAAATTTTCATTCAGGATTTTCAAACTAAACTTACTTTGCAACATATATGCTTAAATACTGTTTTACATTAGACTCTTGACTATAATTTAAACTACTGCTGGAGTGGTAGTCCATTGTAGTGTGTCTTAATCAAAGGGGGCATGTTGTGGCTGTAGTTCAATGAACCTATCTCAGGATACAGAAACCAAGTACCACCTAAGAAAATGTTTGGTGTCCCAAGTATCATCTAGGACTGACCCACATCTAAACCAAGACTAAATGAGGTCTTAACCAGGTGTAATCATGTCTTAAATATGTCTAAACTGGAGAGGAACCAGGACTAATCTATGTCTAAACCAAAGGAGTATACAAGTATGACAAAACCAGTACCACCAGGGAGACCCCACGTACCACCACTGATACCCCTACCACAGTTTGAGAACCATTGCTTTAGAAAATTCCGGGATCTGGATGGTATTCCAGATTAGCACGATTATCGCCAAAAAAGATCCATAGTGAAAGTAAATTAGTATGACTGCAATCCATTGTAAGTGAAAATATACACTTGTTGACTTGACCCTGAGCAGCATTGTTTCCTTATTTTGTAAAGGTCCAGCCGAAGAATGTGGGCGAGATGGGATTTCCTTTCATCATTGTCATTGTCTGGACATTAATAGTGTCGACAATAATGATGTTGAAAGATGTTTTTTGGAGAATTGAGACTAAAAAGTGAGCTGGTGTTCATTCAATTCCACTGTGGCCAAAGTTAAGCTCACATCATGGTCACTTGTGGACCTCAATCATTTAGAGGGATCCAGCTGTGCATATTTTTATTTATGACAGATTGACAGTGAATGGGCAACATAAGGTTTTCACAGAAACCACAGAAGTCCAATTTCATCACCAACTAGAAGCTATTATAGAGCTCCTTTATGTCTCTATCTCCCAAGTGTCCAGACCAGGAACCAAGGATCTTCTAGTCTAGGCATAAAAAGGTGTTTATTTATTGAGCCAAAGGGACCTTATATTCCCCAATGGTGAATCATCACCTACACCCTTAACCCTTAATTATGATTATTATTTTATGTTATGTATATTTTTTTGAACGTATGCTAATCTTTCATACACAAGGCGATAGATTTAAATGTTCTTTCTTATGGTTCAGTATTTACCGCTGATTACCACCACGTAAAACCCACCGACAATAGCCACAATACAATGTTCCATTGCAGGACATTGTTCAATTGCCTGTAGCCATTTTCTCCTTTATTTCCTCTGAGCTTGTAATTATATAGTGTACATTTGCTGTATAGAATGAATGGACATGCATAGGTGGCTGGTGGCTGCTTTATCACAGTCCATTGTTGTCTGTCCGGACGTACTGCTGAGCGGCGTGTGGACACTTGTGTTAGTTGTGAGTGTATTGTGTTTGTTTTTTGATGGAGGAGAGTGTGCAGCTAAGCCTCCGGGGGCTTCGGGGGGTTGGCTATTGCGTGCAAGTCTGCATGCTCAACTGGTGACATTTTTGTCTTTGTAAAAAGGTGGAAGGCATATATTAGGCAAAGGACAAGGCCGCCCGCTGTCTCCTTCATTCACACAACAATAACCCATTCAAGTCGTTTAGCGACTGTAGCACCGATTCACCTTCAGTGAACAAAGCTGACCTCGTGTCCGTTGCGTGGACACCAATTGGCGCGGCAGGTGTTCATGTCAGTGCCACGCTACCTGTCAACTCACACTCATAGGTAGAGTGAGAAACTCATGGGTATTATGCAGACATGGAAAGTTCACATATGGTGGTTCATTGGCAATAAAAGGCATTTGTACTGAACAGCAGTGATTTCAGATGTTTGAAAGAATGGCTACTTACTTACAATATCCGGCATATGACCATACTTTAGTTAGATCGGAGAAGAATTATTGTTGGATATGCTTTCAAGCCCCCGTCATGTGTGTCAAAACTCCAGCCACAAGGTCAATTCTGTCCTTAGCTTGAAACTTCGGGGCATTTACTGCCAATCAATATAACTGCATCTGAAAGTATTTCTACATGATTATTACCATGTGGGTTTATTGCACATATTTCCTAAATGTAAAGCAGTTCTTTTTCTGAATATTTTATTGCAATTACAATTGATATTTACATGCATAGAAAATATCATATGAGTTATTATTCACTTTTTTTAAACAATATAAAATTGCATACGTTCTCTTTTTTACAAGAATAGTGTTTTAAATCTTGCAGCTATTTACTGTTATTTGTTTGCTCATTCATCTGTTGGTTAGACATTCAAAAATATTCAGCTACAAATCTACTGTCATCTCAGCCCAACAAGACGTGAAGCATTGCATTCTTAAAAGAGACTAAAAATATGCCATGTTAAGATATTATAGTTCTGTGACACATCAAGAGCTGAATGCATCTTTGAATAACATACATCATCTATTCAGTAGGCTCTTTTATTTGCATTAGTTTTCTCTCGCTGTGTTTTTTTTAATTTTATTTAGGATTATACACTATTTCAGATATAACATACAATACTTATCGGTGTTATACTGTATCTACACAGTTTGTAATATGGGCTCCTGGGCGGTCAGCTTTGTACATATGTGAAAACTCAAAGCCCTCGTGCTAGTACTTGCATACTGTATTTGTTGCATGTGTGTCTGTGTGTGTACACTGAGTGGGATTATAGAGCAATAGAAGAGATTAGGAGTGATTTACCCATCCATTCCAGTCCCTCCCTAATCCCAGATACACACATGCACACACATAGATGCACACAAGTGTACATCTTTGTGACTGTGCTAGTAGCAGGGATCTAATAGCCAGTATGTGGATTAAGAGGTTTGTGAATGGGGCTGCAGAAGCACACTACATGACGAGTAAAATGCCAGGATTTTTCGAGAGAAAACTAAAACAAGAGACATTCAAATTTACATGAGCTGCTATGCTGCGGCATCTAGAAATATTAGACCATAGGAGGTATCGGTAATAAGGATGCGTGTGTGCATGTGAAGACTGGCCTAATAAAGTCTTGATTTGTAACATAACAATACAATTCTAATCTCACTGATTTATTGAATTTTTAAATTGAATTTAAATTGATTTTTTTCTTTTTTTTTCCTTTTTTAAAATATCCAAACATTGAGGATTGAAATATTAATGTTAACTATCAGTATAGCTTGTTTTTCTAATATTGGGCACTAGACCTTACAGTAAATTTTCAATTAATTGTGCATCTGTATTTGGGCTTTTATTAAGTGCATTTTTAATTGAACTACTCTACTCTTGATTAGCCGTGATTACCATTTCCTCTAATGTTGACTCTCAACAACATCGGGTGCTGTTAGAAAATTATACAGTATTTCTGATTAGATGTCTGTTTGCATCTTAAGCTACATTGGTTATACCCACACTTCCTAGAGTCTGACATTTCCCCTATGATCCATTGTGTTTTTCTCTTTGAACTGCCAACATTGGTGCGTGAGTTTAAATAGATGACATCATAGTCTTGGAGCGCCACCATTGTTCTCCATTGTACACCTGTCTTTGTCGCAGTCGCACATCTTTGGAGACAGATGGATAGACTTGGATAAACAAACGCCCAGACTTTTGCTGACAGAAGTAGTGTGTGTTGGAAGGGGCTCCTGTTGTCATAACTGCGGCGTCTGTGTGCGTGGGCGAGTCAGCGGAGAGTACGAGATAGGAGAGAGAGAGTGAGTGAGAGGGAGCAGTGCATCGTGGGATATGTATATGGGAGCGTGCGCGCGCGTGTGTGTGTAGTATATATATAGAAGCTCTTCATCTGTTTCCTTAGTGACTGGCTGCTATGACTGTGTCTAGGCTCTTGTAGAAAAACAGGAGAAATGAAAGGCAGACAGTAGCAACAGCTTTTGGTGAACAGGATTTTACTGCAGGTTTTTTTTTTGAGTAACAGTCTTTGCTTATAGGGTCATTTAAGGGCACTATGAATTAAATTTAGGTAATATAATTAAGTATAAAAAAGTGGTTTAGCTCAGTTGGTAGGAGTGTGTGAACCAAATTCATTGTTGTTTTTTTTTTTACAGTTAAGGGGTAAATGCTTATTCCATTGAGGTACGAATCCCTCATATCTCACAATGGACCGTACCAAAAAATAATTGTCATATTGTTTTACTGACCTCTTGTGGCAGCTAGGACATCTCTCTCTTTTTAGAGTTCATGCCTGTTTTAAGACATCTAACTGCATCAGGTCTTGTGCTCTGATGATTGCAGTAAGGAAAGTTTGTAAGAAAACGTATATTTATGTGACTCTAGTTTGACGCGTTTCAATTCGGAAAGTGTCACCGATACAGACAACCTTAAATTACCCCGCAAAAAGTAAATTCACTTCTAATTGTTTTCTTTTGTCTGGTTAGTGCTGCAGCTTTGTTCCAAGCGTCTCTCACTGTTTTTCACTTGACTGCCGATTGTAAACAAACCCACACAAATGAATTATGATTAAGTGCGGAGTGGCTCCAATTAGACGAGTGTAGCCGGACGGCCGGGGTCAGCTGGTGCAATGGAACAACTGTGAAACAAACACATACAGTCTGCTATTCCTTTGTTTCATGTTGTTTGTGGATTTAGCCAATGTCCATTTCTTTTACTTGACAGCGTTCTGGGCTAAATGCAATCTGCAGACGTTAAGATGGGAATAGTTTTGCAGCAGAGGCAGATACACTCACTGGCCACTTTATTAGGTACATCTATTCGTCTGCTAGTTAAGTTAAGTTAGACCAATCACATGGCAGCAAGTCAATGAATTTAGTCATACAGGGATGCTCAAGAAGTCAAAAACTGCTGATGTTTATGGTATTTCTGATCTATTGGGCTAAAATTTAAAGAGAATTGTCCCTAAAATAAAATAAAAAATGTCTAGTGAGTGTCAATTCTGTGAGTAGAAAATGCTAGGCTGGTGTCAGAGAAGAATGGCCAGACAAGGGATAAAGCAAAGCATTTGTGTTACACCCAGCTAGCAACAGAAAACTACATAAGGAGCCACTTTATTAGGTTCGACTTGGCCAGTAAGTGTGCGATAAAAGATTGTTTAGTAACACAGGAAAAACACAATCAGGAACTGTATCTGAAACGTATTACAGCAGAGCACCTTGCATCAAAAGTACATTTAAAAATATCCCCGGTTTACTAAATCCTCTCTTATCAAGCATCTTATCAACCTTAAACAAACTCCCCATGTCTTCTGAACTTCACAAAAATGTCAGTTTATTTCAAACTGACAGGAAGTCCACCCAACACAAACAGGATGTATCATTGGTACGTGCTTAGACCAATAAAGTCCAGTGGGACTCAGGACCATGTCTGACTTTTATAAAGTGGAAATTTTGTAACACTGCAGCCCATTTAATCTATATTTACATCCAAATGGGCTTTTAACTAGGTCAGTAACTTAACAGAAATAGACTCCTGCTGTTTAGAGAGCAGGCCTGACATCTAGTGGCCATGAGATGGTAGTGTAAATCTGTCCAATGCGCTCTGCAAAAATAGGCTTGTGAATGTGCCTTCTCAGATGCTTACAGGAGATGAATGATTGCATTTATACATCAAGCTACTCCTGTATTCAGTTTGGAATGGGATTCATAATGTTGTGTACATGTGTAGTGCTACTGGCAGTATAGAAACTTCTCTTTTATGCTATTGCTATTCATTAGAAGTGGTTGACTTGATGTGGCAGCCTTTACTTCAATCTTAAGCTAAATGATACCTAATATTTTTTGGATATCTTTGCCAAAAAAACAACAAAAAAATACAAATTGTAGAATAAGTAAATAAAAAATACTAAACAATCCAAATACAAGTAATATACAGTGAAGAAAACAAGTATTTGAACACCTTGCTATTTTGCTATTTCTCCCACTTAGAAGTCATGAAGGGGTCTGAAATTTTCATCGTAGGTGCATGTCCACTGTGAGAGAGAT
>JAVQKC010005414.1:0-12138 GCA_036025475.1 Philypnodon macrostomus
ATATATATGTGTGTATGTGGATGGCAGAGGTGTTAAAGGTAAATATTTACCCATGCAGAACCCAGAAGGTTGCCAGTTTGAATCCAGCCCAAGAGCATACTGTCATTGTGTCCCTGGGCAAGACACTTCATCCAACTGTCCCATCTATGAATGTGTTAGTGTGACTGTGTGATTGTCACACACTCACACCAACATATTCATACATACTCCTGACCAAAACCCTTCAATCAAAACAACCCTTCAATATCTCACTGACCCCTGATGCCATGCCACTGAGCACCTTTTGACCACCTCAGTGATTTTAGCTTGGGTGATGATAGAGTCCACTTTACAACTCTACCTTGCCTAACTCTTCCCATTCAGGTTTTTGCCCACCACAACTGCCCTGTAGCATGCGTGGCCTGCTGCTCCTGGTCAGCGGCCATAGGTGTCACATAAGACAGCCAGCCCTCTCTTCACCTGAGTGTTGAAAAATGGCAGAAGTTCACCCATTAGTACCATGAATACATACTGAATGACTGACTAATGACTACTGGGCTTCCAACCAGATTCCAACCAGATTGAAACTAATAGAATATAGCACAAAATTGGACATAAATAGCATAATGCAAAAATAGTTTTAGTAAAACCACACTATACCATACCTGGGGGTCCACCCCCAGAAATATTATATTATATTATACGCTGAATATTTCCTGTTTAACTGTTCTTTAAGCCGGTTATAGGGTGAGTAAAATTATAGATTTATTTTACAGGGATAGGCTCAAAACACCCTCATGGGGAGAGTAGGGCCCATTCAGGGACTTTGAGATGGCCAACAACTGTAATTACAATGTTGTCACTGTTGTACAGATTCTGTATTGGTTCAATGTTTGTCTGCCCTCTGGGGGACCGAAGCAATTGCCTGCCTTGCCTATTGGAATGCTAATGATCTGATTAGATGAGAAATGTATAATTTAATTTGATGACAATGAAAGCATAAAGTGCAGGAGAGTACACTGTAGCTCTAGTGGCTTCATGGTCTCACACAGAATGACACTGTTCATTTTGTTTTTGTCATCATCCTGAGTGTGATCTCACACTTATCAACACAGACTTACAGTGGAAGTGACCCCTGGAGGTTTTCCACTACAAAACTTCTTCAACCGAGCTGCTTTGCACTGACAGCCATTTTCAAAGGCTCTTTCATGCTGCAAAAACTGGCCTTCTGCACAGCACGAGCCTCGTTAGCTGCCTGCTAAATATTAAATCTACCAAAACTACACAAGAAAATGGACAAGAAAACAATACTGTAGGTGCATAGACAGAAAGTGGATCAGTTGGCTCGCCGCACACAACACTGCCCACTGAAGAATGCACTGTTGGGGTGTCAATGATTTGATGATAAATGCTCTAGAGCAGCAGACTGTATCATAGTCTTTTATGTAGTAGTAGTAGACAGCTGGTTGAATTGCCAACTTGAAAGAAAATATATTTAAAGGGCAAATCTGATCTCTATGATGTGCACTATAGTGAATCTGAAGTACATTATATTTGGATGGAGGAAATGTTCTGGTCTGTTGAAAGAGCAGTCTTGTTAGTTAGTTACAAAGTTTCCTCTGTAAGTCAACAACAGAGAATTTTAGTGCATTTTGTACCTACCTGACTAATAAACACAAGCTCACAAAATATTATTGGACTTTTATTATTATATTGGCGAAACAACGATATTATGGAATCACATCAGTCTGATTCCATAATAACTCAAAAACGAATTGCTGGATCGTTTTCAACTCTTGCACACAGATACATATCATAAAGATGCAATTAAATAATTCACAAATTAATGCTTTGATGCACATTTATTGAGCCAATAATCCTGCTGAACATAAACAAAATCGCATGAGTTTTGGCACAGTGATCCGGGCAATTGTATATTTAATGTAAATTACAGAGGTCAAATAAAGAATGCCTCTACAGCACCCCCATGTTTATGACCCCTATGGAACCCTGGACACACTTACTTTGGCAGAGAGCAATGAAACTTGGTACAGTGATTCTCCACAGTGTACCCAACATAAAATATTATTTTGGCACAAACAGGAAGTCGGCCATTTTGGATTGAAATTGGGAAGACAGGTATTTTTGACATCCTCTAACTTGCACATACTTTACCCGATTAATGCCCGACCAATATGATGGCAGTTACTTCTATAGCGCCATCTATAGACTTAAAGAAGAATGTAGTTTTAGGGAAATTTGGCAAATCAAAAAAGTCAAATAGAAGTCCCTTGTTTGTCCTGGTTTGGGGGCAGGGCCTCGTCATTGCTCGTTAACAATATAAAAACCCTTAGAAATCACAGAATGTCTGATTAAGGTGACCGTTGGTGCCATAGCAGTTATTCGTTCCGTTGATATACATCTTGCTGTGGGGTACGGCAGAGTAGGCCTAGTTGTTCCTCACTTCTCAATAAACGGTATTTTTAAACATGATTTGGTTAACAAAAAACTGCAACTCAGACTTTTTTCTTTTAGACCATATAAAGGGCAAACTGGAGCAAAAATCTAACAATTCAACTTGAGGACATAAATGATTGACATTTTTCCCAGTAAAGTACAAAATAAATAACTTTCCTTATCAAAAGTCAAACTTGTAAAAACTCAATTCCGGAGCAATGAGTTGGCAAAGTTTTTTTCCCCAGTATTTACTTTTCTTGTCTGAATTCGGTGACTCTGGCTTAACTTCCTGACCTTCAGCTAAAACCTCTATATCCTTGTCTTAGACCACTCTCATCCTTCCCTCACTGTCTTTTTCTCTGCCATTTTCCCTCAGAAGGTAGTTGAAATGAATCTAAATGAATGAATATCATTACAGCCTCTTCTTCTGTATCACTCGCCCTTCTCTGGCTTTATCTCCCTCAACACATGGGTCCCACACAACCGAACCTTACTGGAAGATACAGATAGAAATGGCTAAGTACTGCTCTTTTTTCTTCTCCTCAATTCTCTGTTAGGCTTGCTCTTTCAGCGAGGGAGCGAGCCGTGCAATAATGAGTTTTGTGCTTAACGAGGGCAGTCTAATGTTTTCGACATGTTTTTCACTGTAGATATCAGTGTCCTACAGTGTTCATTTCTAGGCAATACAAGTCCCCTAATGAATAACATGTTAACATGATTTCTGTTGCAGGGCTGACACTGAGACATAAACAGACATACAGAGCAATTATTCTCACATTTCACTCACTAAGGACAATTCAGATGGGTGTAATTCTGTAATTTGTGGGTGTAATTCTCCTAACACAAGCATATCAGTAAGAGCAAGTCAGAGTATCCAGAAAGAACCCACAGTAACACGGAGAGGATATGCAGACTGCATTACGAGCCTTCATTAGGACAATGTACATAATTTAAGTTATTTGTGCTTTAACTTTGACCAATGGAACTACTACTACTTCTACATTCTACTACCTGCACTAGGTGATAGGAAGACTCATGGGTTTTGTCTAAATATAACAGAGGAGAAATTGCACATTCCAACCTTCAAGAGTGAAAGAGAAAATAACTCATAACCGTGCACTCAAATTCTGAACATATTTCTGTCTTTGTGCTGATTTTGCAATGGCTCAATTGTGCTTTTTTATAACAGCAGTATGAAGAAGATTCGAACAATGTAAGACATCTGGCCATTTTGAGTTTGAAAATACAAGGGGGTTGTTCTGTTTGCAATGTTTGGGAAATTATTTGATAACTGGCTAAAGAAAATCGGAGGGGTTGGGGACGGGGATGGGGAGGAGCTTAGGAGGATCTTAGGACATTATATCATGGTGCAATACTTTTAAAGTTAAGTCAGCATCCTTTAAAATGGTCATGAGATATTATCGAGTTCCACAACCAAACAAGTTGTTGAGTAACCTTTTAGAACACTTTGAATGAACTACAGTAGGTCTATATCATAAACAGTGCTTTATGACGGGCTTTTTTAAGAGCTTCTAAAAGTCTTCCTAATGTACGTTCCTCTATAGAGCTTCCGGCCATTGGATACATTAACAAGACAAGATATTTTAATAGATACAGTATACATGCCAAATGAAGGGTTAGTTGCAAAAGTCCTGGACCAGCACTTATGTGAAGTAGGGGAATTTCTCCTCTGCATTTGACCCATCCCTCAATGCCACTGGGGCAACCTGTCAGGAACCCATCTCCAGATCTGGAGGATGTACCTAGCTGGAGGATAAACCTAATGTGCATGTTTTGGGTTGATGGGGAAACCGGAGTACCTGGAGGAAACCCACCAAGACACGGGGAAAAATGCTAAATCCACACCGAAAGACCCTGGTGAACTTTATACAAGTTTTCATATGCCATACCCAGACCATACAAAATTGATCAGCTGTAATATTTTTACATGTTTTAATGTCTTAATGTATGGGGAGTCTGGAAGTGCTTTGGGATCACTGTGAGTGTGCATTGTAGTGGAAGGTGATCAGCTGAGTGGAGCTTCAGGCCACATTTAAAAGCCTGCATGAGAATCTTAAACTAGCTTGCGTACATACAGTACAAGTAATTCCCCCATGAATTCACCCTGAGTTAACCTATAAAAACAACATATTGAGAATTGGGGCAGTAGTGGCGCAGTGGGTAGGCGTCTGCCCTACAACCAGAGGGTTTGAATCTCTGCCCGAGCGGATACTGTTGTTGTGTCCCTGGGCAAGACATGAATGAATGTGGTTCTGTAATTGGTGTTTAGTGGTGGTCGGAGGAGCAGAATGGCAGCAGCGCTTTCATCAGACCTCCCCAGGGCAGCTGTGGCCTACCACCACTGGTGTGACTGAGGAGTGAATGAATAATGCATGTAAAGGGTCTTTGAGTGTTGAGAAAAGCGCTGTATAAAACCAATGCATTATTATTATGAATTAAGATCTTCTGCTGTGTTACATTCAGTATCAGGTAAACTTAAACGTAACCCTCTGGATATTCAATCACAATCAATTTCCCAATATGGTGTTGTAGGCATGCCTATCCCAACTATGGGCAAGAGGCAGCAGGGTAGAGGCTTACAGTAGTTCATAATCTGTCATTACAAGAGAGGAATATCCCAGCTGGCACATGAGGTCATTGAAGGATGTTTTTTACAGTTATTTTCAGTGTGGATCACTAGCTCACATTCACATATTTTAGTGCATTATTTCCCATTGTGAGATTAAATGGTGCAATATTTCAAAAGGAAAGGACATTGACTTAACCTTACTAAAAAAAGAGTAGTCCCATACTATTGCTCAGAAAATGTACCAAAATAGTGTGTTTGTAAAGTGAACCCAGGGAATGTCAAGTGCATACAGCCCATCGCTTCAAAATGATTTCTAAGCAGGATCAATAAATGTCAGTAGTTTTCCTCACATCATCTATAAAATCATTCAGCATTCATTTTATATCATAACTGAAAGTATTTAATGCATTTCCAGTGTGCCTGGCACAAACTAAAAAGCCCATTCCCAGTGTTGGGACCAGACTGTCTTCATTCCATTATTCATGTGCCCCTTCTCCAATCTCTGTGTTTGTTATCTATAGTTACAGGACTGTGTGGATGTGTGAAAGTGTAAATGGCCCATTTTCAAACATCCTAAATGAATGAATAAATAAATACAAGGGTCTTTTGTAGAATTGAAATTGCATTAAGAGTCTAAAATGCAGTATGCTCTTAGATGATCATCAATAACTTACATGCATTTGACCCACATACTGTACATGGGTCAAAATGATGCTCTGCCAGCCCTTTTAATGCAATTGTGGACAAATAGCAAAGTCATTGATTGTTTTTAACTCAGTAGTATTTCATGTTTCAGTAATGTCGTGACAGTAGACTGACGTTCCTTAAGAGCTAAGGTGGAATAGTTGAATGTGCTCGATAATAATATTGATCAATTTGATTTACATAGCGCTTTACAGGTACATTATTTATTTACTTCTGAGTCACACACTGGTGGTGGTAAGTACCCTCTGTTTCCACCAATGCCCTAGGGCGGGCTGACATGGCAATAAAATTCAGTATCTCATAAAATTATTCAGTTCAATTAAATTCTATATTTCACCTATTTATTGGACTACTACCATGTATATAACATTTTTGCACTAAAGTATATTATTTATTCTATCAAGGGTTTTATAGAATACATTCTTAGGTCCTATTCACAATGAGACAAACGGTATAGTTTCAGAAATGTCTGTCATAAAGGCGGCATAATTTTTGAAAAATCTCTTAGGCCCTGTTCACAAATAGACAAAAACAGTATAGTTTGAAAAACATAACTCGTACTCAATCATGTCCACATGGGTTCATGCAGCACCACTGAAAGTGTGTAGGCCGGGCCCGTTGGTG
This sequence comes from Philypnodon macrostomus, assembly GCA_036025475.1. Lineage (NCBI taxonomy): Eukaryota > Metazoa > Chordata > Actinopteri > Gobiiformes > Eleotridae > Philypnodon > Philypnodon macrostomus. The sequence continues at coordinate 6,356 of JAVQKC010005414.1, forward strand.
GCGCCGTGACACTGGCACAAAAACACTGGGCAGCTCCATGTTTGTTGTTATTGTCAGAGTGCAGTGGGTTAAAAGAGGAGGAGGGGCTACATTGTCATTGTTTCAGAAAAGAGGAGTATCTCGTAAACATGGAAATGCAGAACTGGTGTTTTGAAATTTTTCCACTCTGGGACCCAGTTTCAAAAATGCTCGTTTTCGGGCTCCCAGAACATCTGATCCGTGTGGACGCAACGCCTAAACGATAAAATGCCTTTGCATATATGCCTAAATTCGTCTCCGTGTGGACAGGACCTTATTGTCATGTGTGCATAAGACGTATAAATGCACATGACAACAACTCAACACTTAATAATCCCTCCATTGAGTAAAGAGCATGCCCACAGAGATATGAATATTCCATATCTTTACTGTCCTTCTTTAACCAGTTGTCTTGACATTTGTGCATTTTTACTCGTCCGTCCCGATCAATGCCCCTTCCTGAGTCCCGGCTTCCCTGTAATTACACCACCTTCTGTGACATCTCAATGTTTAAAGGATAAAAGAGTGTCTCCGTCCTCCAGAGGCCCAGATCTGAGAGGAGTCGGGCCACGGCTGTGAAAGGTCACTTTGGCCGCCTTGATGCCTTCCAATAACTTCTGTCTTTCTTGTTTTTATGGCCTTCTTTGTCTGCTTCAAGTCTCACCTTCACATATGGATAAAAATGTAAAATGTCAGTGGCACTCAGCTGTGATTATTGAGCAGGAGACAGCAGGTGGAATCGATGTGAGTGTTGGGACAAGCAAAGCACACAGGCAGAAGAAAGATTGAAAATGAGGCAGAAAAAAGTCTAACTGTGAGGATTATCTGACGGCGATTTAATGTATCATTTGTTTATAAAAAAGAATAGAAGGGTCCTATTAAAAATCACATTATTATAGAATTGAAAAGAATCATTCTGTTTTGAATAAGTGTCAGTAATATGTACATAATTACGGCATAAAAGGTAATTGGAAAAGGGCAAGGTGATGTAGTTTAGACAACCATTCACTCTTCCATTCACTCACTTGGGGCAATTTAGATTCACCTGAGCAGTAGGAGAACACCATACCAGCTGTCATGATCAGTTGTTTTCTGCTGTCGTGATCAGTTGTTTCCTGCAGTCGTGATCAGTTGTTTCCTGCTGTCGTGATCAGTTGTTTCCTGCAGTCGTGATCAGTTGTTTCCTGCAGTCGTGATCAGTTGTTTCCTGCTGTCGTGTTCAGTTGTTTACTGCTGTCATGATAAGTTGCTTCCTGCTGTTGTGTTCAGTTGTTTCCTGCTGTTGTGATCAGTTGCTTCCTGCTGTCGTGTTCAGTTGTTTCCTGCTGTTGTGATCAGTTGTTTCCTGCAGTTGTGATTAGTTGTTTCCTGCAGTCGTGATCAGTTGTTTCCTGCTGTTGTGTTCAGTTGTTTCCTGCTGTCGTGATCAGTTGTTTCCTGCAGTCGTGTTCAGTTGTTTCCTGCTGCCGTGATCAGTTGTTTCCTGCAGTCGTGTTCAGTTGTTTCCTGCTGTCATGATCAGTTGTTTCCTGCAGTCGTGTTCAGTTGTTTCCTGCAGTCGTGTTCAGTTGTTTCCTGCAGTCGTGATCAGTTGTTTCCTGCTGTCGTGTTCAGTTGTTTCCTGCTGTCGTGATCAGTTGTTTCCTGTTTTTATGAGTGACTACTTGTGTTCAGTTTTGCTTCCTGCCCTCCTGTGTTTCGCACCTGTTTGATTCCCTGCCACGCCCCAATGTATTTCAAAGTATTGCTTTTTTGGTTCTTTTGCCCCATGCTAATCCCACCTCATGACAACCAGCCATTCTAAGGCTTCTATTGGTGACTGATAATACTGACTCCATTAAAAATTCTCAATCAGTGATTTTTTTATGTTGTTGTTATTGTAAGCATTTATTTGATTTTTGTAAATTATAATTCTTACATCATGTTCTTTTATTAGTATAGCTTTAACAATAAAACAGATTTTATTTTTTATACCTGCCAACATCAGAGAGGACAAAATGAGCACTGGCGGTGGAGAAGAGCAGGCATGTGCAAACACAATGGGGTAACTCCACCATGTTATATACAGCTCCGACCCCTTTGGGTAAGAATAGACTACAACGATCTTCTCTGTGTGCCTCTAGGTATGTGCAACCCTGCATCATGTGATAGCCTAAACCTATTTGTAATGCACTTAGCCCCAGTATCACGTCTCCATTCATGCATAAAATAGCTACACAAGTAAATGACGTTATAATTATGTTACCATGTACCAGTCTCCAGTTGTTCACAAATAGTTAATTATCAAATTGCATTAAGAATGTCATGCTGAAGACAAAGGCTGGAGTTCAAAGTGCATCAGAATGTAGAAGTGATTTGAAACCCTTGTGTTGCCTTCGGGTCAAATTGACCCGTTTTGAAGAGAAAAATTGTATAATTTTTTTTTGCCATGCCATTTACTGGTACAAAAAAAGTTACAAAAATCATATTTTTGAGCGCACACATCTGTGCCCTACCATGTTGAGCATCATTGGGTCAATTTGATGTGACCATATTGCAACCCACATAACTTCAAATCTAATGGGCTATAGAAAATGACCACATCAAGGCCACTTTATTAGGTGCAGGGTCTACCTGATAAAAATAAAATGTGTTGTATCGTCTTGGCTACACCAGTTAGCTCAGTTAGCAAAATTCTATCTACACTCAGTTTGCTAGTTTGGGACGTTGGCAGCTGCAGCCCATGTCGGGAAGACTGTTTTTTTTTTTAACTCTTGCTTTATCAATCTTTATCACCAGTTATATTCCACATTCCCTTCCTGTTCTTGAGTCAGCCAATCATAAGTGGAGCAGAAATGTAGTTAGTGGCATAATGCTGGGTTGTAATCCAATAAGGGCGAAAACACCCACATGTGCCTTTAAACGATTCCATCAGCATGCGCACTGCAAAAACCCAAGGACACAAATAGCAAATGACTTTTTCCCATCTACTACTGGGTGGCACTTGTCGGGATACACCTCTGACTTGGGTTAGCTCCCAAAGGCGGTTCGACTCTCATTACACTGGCTCTCAGGCATCAGTCGGACTTCTTGTACATTTGATTATTCTGTTGCTAAGTAACTGTTCTGGCAGTCTGGAGAAACACCTCAAGGCAACTAGCGCATTGCTTTTCCCATAGACAGTTTTACTCAATGCATTGTGTAATTTAGTCAGAAATGGATTAGTCGCATTAGACAAAAACAAATGTGTGAACAATACATTACGCAAATGACAAGACAGCACACTCAAAAGCTAGATGTGAAAAGTATATATATATATTTTTATTTTATATGACCTTTATTTAACCAGGAAAGTCCAGCTGAGAATCAGAATCTCTTTTTCAGTGGAGTCCTGGCCCCAACGGGGAACCTCTTGTATTGTACATGTTTTTAGTGGTAGGGGAAACCGGAGTGCCCAGAGGAAACCTACACAGGCACGGAGAGAACATGCAAACCCCACACAGAAGAGGCCCTGACTGCCTGGTCCAGGAATCAAACCCGTTTTTTTTTTTTTTTTGCCATTTTTCAGCTTTATTTGACAGAAGAGTAGTGTGACAGGAAATCAGGGAGAAGAGTGGGGAGTGACATTCAGCAAACTTGTTGTCACACTTGTTGTGATCTGGATTCGAACTCACAACACCAAGGCGAGCACTGTAGGTTAAACATCCATCCATCCATCCATCTTCTTCCGCTTATCCAGGGCCGGGTCGCGGAGGCAGCAGTCTAAGAAGGTTAAACAGTAGCCCAATAATAGCATATGTCTAATCTCCCTGCGCCTCCAGAGATATATTTCTCTTTCCCCAAATTTGACATGTAGGTGTCGACCATATATTTTGGATTCAGACCTGGTAGGGACCATGTGTTGACCAAAGCCTGGCCAACCCCGATTAACACTATACTAACACACACAAACAAAGATGTCAGTCTGGTCTCTCAGTGATTGCATTTCATTTCAAGGACAGAGTTTACCAATGTATAGTTAACCAATCAGATATGCTAGACATGATGCTAAAAAGCCAACCACAGCCAGTTGTTAGACTGCAGTCTCAAGAAACTTAAAGTAGCCACCACGCTATCCCTATTTAGCTTATACTGTACTTTTGTATTATTACCCTTTGCATCTTTTGGTTTCGACCCGGGTTCGTCTATTAGTACCAGGTTAGTTCAAGAGGTGGTGTTTTGTGTTAGAACTGAAAGCTTTTTTTAAATGATTTACTTACATATCTCGATTGATTCATACCAGATTTAAAACACACAGCAAAAATTAAGTGAAACAGCAAGGGTCTACCACTCTACAAATTAGAAACTCACACCGAAAGATCTCTCTATTACTTGGTTACCCACACAGACACCTGAGTCACATAGAGGACAAGAGAGCTGGAACATGTCGAGATGGGAGCTGTTCACTCACACAGTAGGAGGATTTATCTGGAGAGCCATTCATCACTCCACATCATCTGCTATGATCTGTTTATGAAGCACATCTGCTCAAATGAATGTCAGAGGCATGCATGAGAGAGGATGCTCATACATGCAAAACCAAAGGCCAAATGCTGACCAAATCCACCATAAACAGCTTTTACTGAATCCATGGGCCATACGCACCATGAACACACATCTAATGGCTGACACTGAATATTTGTTGATAACAATAAAGGGTGTTATCTGTTCTTAGTGCAAGCATCCTCCAATGACCACACATGCACCATTACTGACCATGTGTAAGGTTTTTGGCACCTAATAAAGTCTCCTCTAACTCCAGGGTTAGTCTTCTGCTGGACCCTTATCTATTTGAAAGTTGTAAACAGGAAGCCATCAGACAAATGTCTTCCTACCAAGGGAGAAGGTTATGAGTCATAGTTCTCAAACCAACCAGGTCTGTTAGCATCCTTAAGACATCTATGCCCATATAATTGATGATTATCTAAAATATGACACATGGCACTGATTTTTCCATTCTATGTGCTGTAAAAAGTCATATGTCACAAAGTTATTCTAACGACGTTCTATCATTTGTTTTAGCATGACAGTGTGAGTTGTAGCTCACACTGTTAAGTTATACTGACTAAATATTGTGAGTTATTGCATGAAAAATAGCAGTAAAACCATCTTTTTTTTTAAACGATGTAAAATTTTAAGGCAGAATTTGAACATATTACATAGGCAACTTTTTACTTTACAAAACCTCAGAGACAGTGTGATCCTAAACGAGTCTCGTGTCAAGCCCCAGGTCTCGCCGTTTATACTGGCTTTTACAGAGAGAGCTCCAAGAAATAAAAAGATACCAAACTGACACAGACCGGGGGTTTTTGTGTTGAACAGTAGCTTTATGATAGTCTCTATATGAAGTCTATATTCTTTGTCGGGTTTTTTTTCTGTGGAAAGTGGTATTCTCTGAAACTGTAGGGGTCGCTCTGTGAAGGACAAATGTGACAAGTGATGAGTTGCATAGTTCACCTTTAACTTCAATTTCTGCCTTTTTACATTGTTACAACTCACTAAAGTCACAACATTCTGTCAGTATAACTTAAAAACTCACATATTAAAACAAACTATATAATGAAACTAGGCCTGTGCTGTCGTCCCGACAGCAAAGTGTATATCAGCGAAAACGACCCCATACGTCTGCCCCGTATGTCTGCCCCATACGTCTCCCCGTACGTCTGCCCCGTACGTCTGCTACAACTATTACCAACGGGCACCTTAATCACTTTTTTGATTTGTCTGGATGTTTGTGAAGAATGTTT